>JAQMYF010000007.1:10096144-10108534 GCA_030014195.1 Neosilurus mollespiculum
TTTCTTTTTTCAAATTATTTTGAAGTTGAAGAAGACAACATCAAACCTTCTATTAGAAATTAATACATCTAAAGCTTGAAAGGTATAGACAGAAGTCTAAAACTTCAGTCTCTGACTGTATTTATGGCCCAGCTTACAGAAACAGAATGTGTGCTCTCTGTTGGCCTGAATGGGCACTGCAACTCTCTATGTCTGCAAATAACTATATACTCTACATACAACACATACAGGATACTAATATTGAATTTAGACACCGATGTTGAAAAAAAACCCACACTTGGTTATAAGATAAATAACGGTTATTTGCCTGAAGGTGATGTAGATGTCGCTGAAGAGGCCCCAAGACGAAACATCAAGACAGAACATTCAGGGGACTTTTCACCGGTATCCACCAAGACTTAGACATATAATTGTTTTATAATGTACCTCATGGGAACATAACAAAATTTCTATGATTTTTTAAAACGTTTTTAATTGAACCATGTATTATCCTGAGTTTGTGGGGTAGATGAGGTTTATTATTATATACTACACATGAATAGTAAAATCTGATTGGTTCTTTATCTCAGGATTATAAATCATTATTCCAAGTTGGTAGTGTTTGAATCAAAAAGACAGACCCTCACAGTTTGTCATGGGCAATTGAACAGGCATTGTCATCATTACCATGATTTAAAAATCTCATTTTAGTTTGATTTTCTTGTATTTCTTTGTAGTATGTACTAAAACTTTGAACTCGTGTGCAGACACACCTATAAGGAGATGGATTTCTAATGTGTCTGTTTGGTATGTTGGTTAATCTCATGTAAATGAGAAATGAAGACTAAATAGCTCTGTAGCTATTAACTCAGCTTAAAGTGCTAATCCAAATAAGCAACATAGACCCCAGTGGCTATAACTAGAAGCAAAAAACTGTTAATGAAAAAAGGTAGGTTGGAGAAAGTACAAACGCACCGGCTTTGGGTGAAGATTATGAGAAATTCAGGTTTTTACAGAAGCACTTGGCTAATACTATCAGAGAAGCACACAGAGCGTATGAATCAAAAATCGGTGAAGATGTGACGACTACTCTAATGTCTTTCTGGAGATATGTTAATAATAAGACCAAGGCAATACAGGGATTCAGTGAATTTAAAAAAGAAGATTTGGTACAAAAACAGCTTTTAGCCAGAAGTCAAAGGTGCAGTGTCACCACACCTTTCACTCTATTCCATCTCGAAAGATGCTCTCCAATGAAAATCTTTACTCTATTTCTCTCTCCGTTTGTCTTTCCTCACTCTTTCCTTTCTGATTCAGTAAATCCTCTGGTGCAAATTCTCACCGGCATTGTTGGTGATAGTCCGAAAATTGCATCACATGACTAATTTTAGGTGTGGATAAGCAAAGTGTTTGTATTTTTTATGCCGACTTGGAAATTATGTACGGTATTTTTTGTATATTGAAATATCTTTGTTATGTGAATGACCTCACCTGTGTGATTGCAGCAAAGTTTAATCTTTATCTTAAGTTCTAATATTGAATAAATAATGTCTGTAACTTTTTTAACAAAAATATGTCATGTATAGCTTTAAGTCTCTTACATATGCTGATTTATGGTAATCAGTGCCACAACATATACCATCAAAAATGATTAAAAACCTCCAAGTTCCTATTAGTTAGTCGTCTTATAAGTTTATGGATTGTGTGATAAACTGTGGAATATACATGAAGAGTTCACATGCAAAACCCAGTAAGTCCACTTTGCCTCTTTTGTTTTAAGACAATGGATTTTACCTGGTGCTAAGGGTAAACCTCAATTATTTCTCCTTTTTTGTTCTAGAATGATTAATAGGCACTGAACAAAATATCAGATTGTTCAAAATAAACCTTTATTCAAAAACTCAGTACTTACCAGTTTTTGTTTGCTTTGTCTGCAAAACCCAGTAAGCCCATTTCTAAAGACTAGTCTTTCTAAAATGTTGCTGAATCAATAAAAACACAGTCTACAAGTGAATACTGATTTAAAATTTAAAAATCTAAATTAATTTTAGTGCGTTAACATAGCGAATATGGGCACGTCATATGACCCAAGGTACGCCTGTGATAGGCACTTACAGGCTTCTGCAAACAAACTGCATATTGACTCGGATTTCCTATAGTACAAATGGGGTTTTGCAGCAAAATATATTTCTTCATCGGCTACTGGATACTGTAGACTTTCATGTGAAATATCTAATTTTTCAGGGATTTGGTGTTTACAGGGTTTTGCATCTGAACTCTTCACTTGTATAAAATAGACCAAGAGGTCAAACCATGCACTGGGTGATTTCTTTGATTTATGAAAGGTTTTAATAAGTATTTCTGTGATGAATCGTTAATCGAACAGGACTCCAAGAAAGCTATGTATTATAGCAGAAAGAGAGGTCATCAATCTACTTTAAAGGCCTCGTAGAGAAATTTCTCTAATCTCTGAATTGGTCACTAGCTTGGCAGTAGTACTTAGCTTGATTCACACCTTTGAGACAGTTCAGTGATGTTTTACTTCAGGGTGGTTTGCCAAAAAGAGTGGATGCACTTGGTACAATGTTATGTTTTACCCCACAAAAGCAATTCAGACATGGCTTGGTCTACTTTAAGAGTCAAGACCTAAAGCACAAACCAAAGTTTCCATATTTAACTTTCACCTCTGACAGAGTTACGAGAACATTAACAATCTCTCATCTGCTTGTCATGACCTGTCCATGGCACCGGGAATTTACAATTCGGCTTTCTGGAATTTCATATGGGGCGGGGCTGATGTGACTGCTGTTGACCATTTCCTGTTTCACCTGTAAATGTCATAAAAAGTAGAGACATGAGCAGCTATGCCCTTTCTACTAACCTAGTTAGTGGAAAACAAATGTCCACATAAATATAAACAAACACAAGAGCTACACACTTATTCTGGGTGGCTTACTTGGATTATACTTTAGAAGATATGTGAGACTATCAGAGTGATAAATGAATCCCTGTAAAAGCTGTTAGACTTCTACTATCTGCTTCATACCTTGAGGCCGCTTTGCATCTCGGGCCTATAAATCAATTCTAATGAGTTCTAATTAGCACCAAAACTCCTTGAAAGTCATTTTGGAGGTTTCCTCACAACATCTGTGTAATATGTTGGACCTCGCTGGCCTGAAGTAAGCACAAGCTTTCAATTTAGGGTTTTATTACTTCTTAACGTTAACAACTTCAAGCCTCATTCACATGCCATCAAGATCACTAGATAAAGTGCATGTATGCGGGGTTTTCTGTGCCTATTAAAGGACAGCTGTGGTCACGCGGCTCACTGTGCCTACAGCACACGCAGCCTGCTCTCTCTAGCATTAATGTGGAACACAGCCTGCAGGCCTGTGTTGTTTCAGGAACTTCTCCAAGCAGAACAGAACATGATTGAGAGAGAGAGAGAGAGAGAGAGAGAGGGAGAGAGAGAGAGAGAAGAATGTTGTCTTTGTGATCCTTCCATGTATTCCCTTCCAGCCTTTGAGTGACTTCCAATAGAGGGCAACAGAGAGCACCGTCATAATCATTTACCAATACAGACCTCAACATACTAAAATGTGCATGTTTTATGAAGATGCTTTCTGCAAGTTACTATGCATAATACCATTTAGTTGTAATTCTGTTTCCATTTATAAATATTTCATAACCTGTAGACCTTATGTCATTGTGTTTGGCTGCATAATAAAAATAAATAATCAATAATGAATAATCGCACAAGAAAGAATAATAAAGCAAGCAGGAACAGGTGTTCACAAGCATAAAGCACAATCAAGCAGAGCTTAAGAGCAAAGCAGATCATTATGTGACAGAGATGACATATAATTTCTTTTAGAAGTTACACACATATACACAGTAAAGTATACCAGGGCAGTGGTGGCTTAGTGGTTACGGCTGTGGGTTACTAATCTGAAGGTTGGTGGTTCAAGCCTCAGTAACCCACAGCCCTCGCCGCTGGGTCATTGAGCAAGGCCTTTAACCCTCAATTGCTCAGTTGTATAAACCTGATGAATGTAAGTCACTCTGGCTAAGCATGTCTGCCAAATGCCCTAAATGTAAATATAATTCTTCCTCATGCATGACTTGCTGTGGATTAAAAATTTAAATAGATAGTGGTATAAGAAATGGATAGCTGGATGCATCGTAGGCTTTTTATTTTATTCTATGACTTCCTAATTACTGAGTCTGTACAAAAGTTTGATTTCCAAACAGTTTTCAAGCAGAAACTTAACTGTTACAGTCAAATGTTTGGAAATCATTAATGAAAGCAGCATATTACATAAGAAACCACTTTTTAAACAAGAACATAATGAAGGCTGCTGTGTTTTGCTGCAGAAAATATGAAGCAAGTGCAAAAATCAAAGTGAACTGTGGCTGGTTCTGGAAGATGCTCAGTAAAACCTTCACCTTTAATTTCCTTATAAAACTGCACAAACTGTACAACGTGTACAGCTGTACTTTTTTAAAGCAAAGGGTCATCACATGACATCCTGACTTTGCTTCAAATATTACTCTGATTTATCACTGGTATTACTGTGTTCTGCTCTTTCTAATATATTAAAAATATATTTTGAATGTCATTTCCTTCTTTTAGAAGGCATCTTAGCAATACAGCATTTCTTTGCATGTGCCTAAGACTTTTGCACAGTACATATCCATAGAGCCAGTACACGTCTGTAACTCCACTTGTTTTTTATTTGTAATGTAGCACAGGTTAGAATCAGGTGATCAGACAAGTTAGCACAGTGTAGGCAAGGCAGAATCGTTTAACGTGAGACAAGCAAAGTTCATACAAAGTATATGAATATCTGAGACAAGGCACAGAGTCAGACACGAGAAGAAATGACAAACACTGGCATACAAAGGCTTGGTATGCACTGACAAAAACACAGAGGCAATACTTGCAGGTTGCACTTGAACTTGGCAGTCTATATATAGAAAGTGCTGATGGCCGGGCGGGCGAGTGGGCGGCGTGACAATAACTTTGTCCAGGCCATTGCTCGGCTCATGCACAGGCCAGCTTTCTGAAATTTTGCGTAGGCACTCCATATGACCTAAACCTGTGGGCGGGGCAGCTGATTTGCATATGTGACCTTTAACCTTGGCACAGTGACCTTGAACATATAAAGTTTCAGGTGTCCTGACTGAGGTGTTTCGATTTTTCCTACTAAAGGGCAGAGGTAGCTCTGTGGTTAAGGCTCTGGGTTGCTAATCTGAAGGTTGGTGATTCAAGCCCCAGTATAACTAAGCTGCCACTGTTGGGCACTTGAGCAAGGCCCTTAACCCTCAACTGCTCAGTTGTATAAAAAAAAAATAAGTGAGTCACTCTGGATAAGGGTGTCTGCCAAATGCTGTTAATGTAAAAGAGACTTTATCATCTTTTTGCAAGCAACACACTTTTAGTCTTGAGAGCTACCTTTCTTTGGGAGGAGGCGGGGAGGAGGACTATAGATAGTAAATGATATAGATGGGTTACACCCTAATGACAGTGCTGTTGAGTTGCGGAACTTGCCTCCAGTGTCTTTGTCATTACTACTCACTTTCAGACATGGCTTATAGCATAAATAGTGAGAAAATTAAATGACGTTTTGACAGCTCAGGGCCGCAGTGCTTCGCTGTAAATTGTATTAACTAACTAATCAAGATAGCAGACGGGCAGAGCTGTATGTTGTGAGGCAGAGCTTATCTTATGATATTAATCTAATACCAATGATGGATAAGTCGGCTTGTAGAAGAATACGGAGAATTAGGTGGTGGGTTTCCACCAAGCAGTAATGAGAACATATAGTGAATGAATAAAAACAGACATTATCAACCAACAAACTCAGGAAAATGCTTGAATCAATTTAAATTCAGTAATAAACTATAATAAATTCGCTTTAGTTAAATTTTCCCATGTATTACATACTTACACAATTATTCACTTCTTGTGGATATCGCTAGATGCTAGTCAGCAAATAATTGTTATATTAATAACTCGAGAGATTACAAAAAAAACCTTTAAAGCAGTACCACTTTGAAACATAAGTAAGTGGTGTATTGATACATGATGGCACAATGCATCCACTGAGCTTTATATAAAACTGGAGTGCTGACTCGCTAATGAAACCAGCAACGATATTGAATCCATGCGCCCGCCATATTTGTCCATCCTACTCATGTACTTAGCAAGCAAAAACAAGCCATTAATATGCCGATATAAGATAAGATATTATAAGATAAGCTTTTTTTTGTCAGTATTACATCACTAATGAGGTAGCCATTGCCTAATGGTTGGAGAAGCGGGTTTGGGACCAAAGGATCGCTGGTTCAATTCCCGAACCAGCAGGAAAAATGTGTGGCGGAGGGGGGGGTGAGCAGCACCTTTCCTTCCTCCACCATCATGGATGAAGTGCCCTTGAGCAAGGCACCTAACCTCTAGTTGCTCTCCAGGCACTGCAATGTGCTGCAGCCCACTACTCCAAGTGTGTGCGCTATATATTTACGTGTGTGTGTGTTCTCGTGCTCACTTTGGATGGGTTAAATGCAGAAGTCAAATTTCCCTTGCAAGATTAATACAGTATACACAAATAATGAATAAATACCTTTATTCATATAGATTACAATTTCATATCAGTAATACCCCTGAATCAGAAAGTTGTCAGGCCATCCCTTGCAGTGTTTTTCATTATTTACTTTAGCTGATATGGCAGGGAATTACTTCTCAGTGAGCCCTCTGGTTTTGTAGAGCTTAGTGAATGCATCACAATGCAAAAAGTACAATTCCCATTTTGTAAATTAGCGTTTTAATAATTATGAATGTAGTGCAGTTGCACTGTTTGTACACCAGAGGTCCTGATCTGCACAACCCCACCAGCCAACCATTATATATACAGCTTATACATCATGGTGGCAGGGCAGCTGGAGCCAATACCAGCTGATTTCACTATGTTAAAGAATCCTTTACAAAATTCCTGGATTCCAAAATTCCAGAATTAGATCAGCTCCAAAACTTAATAGAGTTTTAAGGAAATTCGCACATAACTTTTTGCGCAATCGGGCTATCAAACCCCCAAACGATAAACATAACTTGGTGGATGTATTAAAAGTAAAAGCAAAAATCATGTCTAAGTTGTACCAGGACTTTACAAGACAGGACAAGACCCCTAAAAAATGTTGTTAAAAAATATCTGGAAGACAAGCTGTTAGCAAGCCTGAAAGGCATCACCAGATTTCATTGTCCCCTGTACATCTATTTATCACATTTACAAGGGCTTGCAGGTGAAACTGTCTCCCAAAGCTGTATTTAGATAACTCATTTAAATGCAGCTCTGGGCAGATGTCTTCGAGATGATCTTTTCCTACACAGTGCAAACACCAAGTCAGTGACATATTCTTGCTGTTCTAAATGTTAAAGCTCCTCTGTAGAAAAGGATGTTAAAGATTGGGTTCATGGGCTAGTGGGGTCATTATAGGATATTCTTGTGCTTCTCTGCTGCTGTAGGTAAATAAATAATTCTGTAATTATTCTTCAAGTAAAAACCCCTTAATCCAGATTAGAGAGAAATCCTTTAATCTTTGGAGAAACTGTAAGTAGAACATACTTCTTAAACTAGTTCCCCTACAGTGAGACCCCTGAATTAAAACTAATCGTGTCCTGATGCCTTCTTTGTCACTTGACGATAAAATATACCGTAGAATCAGGAAAGGGCATGAACCTCTAGTCTATATAAAAAAGTTTTTATTTAATTTCAGGTTTGTCCAAAAAAATAGATACGTTTTGGTGCAGTTCATGGAAAAAATTGGGCTCTAGCCCAAAATAAGAACTGGGTTATCTTATAACACTTATCTTATAACACTGGAGGACGATAAAAAAAGAGTACCTTTGGTTCGCAATCAATACAGCAACAACCTATGCCACTAGCATCTGAGAGTTCACAGGTTCGAGCCGCGGTTGGTGCATGCAGCCATATGCAGCCATATACAGCCATCCGCAGCTGAGAACCCATGAGAGCTAATTGGCCGAGCTCTTAGAAGGAGTACCTGTCATTCACAAAGCGATGCTCTCCAATCTTTGGCATCTGTGAGCTCATGCATACAAGGGGTAGATAGTGATTTTCCCTAAGTGTGAATATGCATTATATATGCAAATATGTTTTAAAATATGCATTCGGTTGGCATCACATTCTTTGGAGGAAGCATATACTTGATGTCCCTGTTTGGGTTGATGTCATGCCATAAGGAAGAACTCCTTGACTTCTTGATGGGTAGGAACTGGATATGACTAAATTGGGAAGTAAGGGAAAATAGAAAGTTAAAAAAAAGTTCCTTGTTGACTCAGCTCGACTCGAAAAAAAGAAAAAAAAAAGAAAATCCGAACGTAGGACTAAGGAGTTGTGGTAATTAATCTTATTGAAATCATTGGATTATCCCACTGAAAAGATAACAGCTGTTGCCTATGATGCTATCTCATTAGTAACCCAGTTCTCAACCCTGTAGACACACACACAAACACAGACAGATACAACATAAAAGTAAACTGAAAATCAAAACCCTTCTGTGCAGCCAGAACAGAGCTTCACAGTGCACTCACACAATACTCTTTAGTCAGGAACGATGATTGCACGAAAAGAATGGCAAAGAATACAGACGTGCCACGCTGCCGCATGTGAATTCTTACACACTGCAATCTTCATACATCAGAGAGGAATCAACCCCCAATGAGAGGTGCAGTTCATAAGATTTACTAAGCCAATTCATTTAAAATCATTTACTTTCAGGTGACTTGCTTACAGTATGATCCTTTATATGTGTCTTTCAGCTAAATATAAACAAGTTCTCTCTCTCTCTCTCTCTCTCTTTCTCTCTCTCTCTCTCTCTCTCTCTCTCTCTCAATAACTGCACCGCACCCGCTACAGATGTCTTTTGAGCACGAATGTGTGTTTGTGTGTTTTAGAGAACTGAAAGGTTTCTCTGTTCTTTCTCTGATGCTTTGTTGTGGCTGTAGGATTGAGGAAACACAATGTCCAGGAGGGAGTGGTGAATCTGTGTCATATTTATGATTTATAGAAAGCAGTGATAGATACAAGCATGGGATACAAGCACAATAGATGGGAGGATAAATAGCCAAGATCAAGTTCAAACGACTGTGTGCAGAGAGACAAGATTTGTTATGAAGTCAATGATATACATGTTATTTACAATTTACTTGAGAGTCCTGAGCGGGCTAAAGTTTTCAAACACACAGTTCATACCAAAAACCTCAGTGCTCTTAAGACTTCTGAGGCTTGTGACCCTGTGAATCTGAGTGAAAATCAAGTTTGAGTGTGTGTGTGTGTGTGTATGTGTGTGTGTGTGTGTGTGTGTGTGTGTGTGTGTGTGTGTGTGTGTGTGTGTGTGTGTGTAAAATATAAACTCACAATTTTGCCATTCCAAATGAGTCCTTGAACATTTTTTAAATCGTTTTTAAATTTAATTTAGGGTGGCATGCTGGCATAGTGGTTAGCACATTCGCCTTACAGGAAGAAGGTGCCCATGCTTGCAGGAGCTTCCTCTGGCCACTCCGGTTTCCTCCCACACTCCATTAGCTCCAGTTTGAACTGCCAGTTAGCTCCATTAGCTAACTGGCAGTTCAAAATTGCCCCAAATTAAATGTGAATGGTTGCGTTTGTTGACCTTGTAGTGATAAAGCTAAGAGTTATCACATCTACCTCACAGCAAGAAGGTCCTGGGTTCAAGTCCCAGGCTTGGTTGAGGACATTTCTGTGTGGAGTTTGCATGTGCTAACTGTGCTTGTGTTGGTTTCCTCCAGGTACTCCAGTTTCCTTTCATAGTCCAAAGACATGCACAATAGGCTAACCTCCTGTTCCAAATTGCCCCTAGGTGTGGATGTGAGTGTGAATGGTTGAGTGCGTGTTGGTCGATGGTCTGGCAAGCTGTTCAGAGTCTACACTGCCAGTGTCGGCTGAGATAGACACCAGCCTCCCCATGACCGTAGTAGGATTAGGCGTTTTGGCAAATGAGTGAGTGAATGAAGGAATTTCTTTTACCAAAACCTCACCTTTAAGATTAATTCGAGTAAGATTAATTTGACGCCTTTTCTTTATTCTTAAAGCCATCCATCATGTTCAGAACGATGCTCCAAAGCAAAGACAACATACTACAGAATGTCAAGATTAAAATTTTGATAGACGATAGATCTAGATAGGATAGATCCTTATCTATAAAATAAGATAGATCCTTTAGATCTTTCATATCCTAATGTCAGGGACTAAAATTAATTCTTTCTTCTACCAGCCAATAGGGCAGGTGCATACAGTGTACGTAAGGAAAAAAAGGGACAATAATCCACAAAGCCCGAAGTGCTGTTGTTGGGGTTTTTTTTTTTCATTCTTCTTATAACAGGCAATCTGCCAAGAATTAAAAATTTTAAAGCTGCAGAATGTCCCTGATACCTAAAACGTAGTTCCTGTTACCTAATCAAATATTATCTTCTTTTTTCTTTCTGTTCATGTCAGTCGGACTAAGCTTGTCATGTTAGCAAGACACCAAAAATTAAAACCAAAAGGTTCTCCAGTGAAGGACTATTTACATCCTATTACAAAGTGCTGGCATCTGAGACCTCTTCAGTATACACTAAATAAACATCTGTTCACATATCTACAATTACACACATTTTAAAAATCGTGTCTGCCAGGCAAGTCCCTGTGTTAACTGTTTCTACAGGAATGATAATATATGAGAAGTGCTTCAGTATAAATCTGTGGTTTGACTCACAGCAGTAGTACTGATAAAATATATCAGTATGTTGTAGCCCCTGAAGCCCCTCTGTAAAAAACAGACAACGAGAAAACACTGTCAGTGTTAAGCTGATTTGATTTGACAAGAAGTTGATGGATTCAGCCTTCACAAGCCCCTATGCTATTTGTCAATGCTCTTTTAGATGCCTACTAATTGTTTTGTCAACAAAAGTTAATGAAAAGCTTATTAGATTCTATACCTTTTGATTCATAAAAAACTCTACTGAATAAAATCTACATTGCTATACATTTAGTTCCGTATAAACATGTTACACATTCCATTAGATGACTTTGTCTGAAGTGACAGGTCTCTCTGGATGCCTGATTATAATTTTGCAAAAACTATCGTCAAGGAAAATTCTTAACTGAAAAAGCTTTGGTGACACAACAGGAAGTAGACTACTTCCTTCTTATCATATAACCTGATGAAGCTACGCCTTTGTTTTCATCTCTGCTGAGATCCATCATTGTCTAGGTGCATTTACCTGAACACCATGAAAAATGCCTTAATAATATTAAAATACTGCCTGGAATGAGGATCAACTACTAACCATAAAGAGAATAAAACAACAACCAAAAAGAGACATAAATCTGGCAGCTCTTGTGGTGGTTTGAGTCGTGGCTCAGTAGTTAAAGCTCTGGCTTACTGAGCAGAAGAAGCCTAATGCCACCAATCTGCCACTGTTGCACCCTCGAGCAAGGTCCCTAGCCTTCAACTGCTTAATTGTATATATGAGATAAAATGTAAGTTGCTCACCAAACTATCACAGGTCAACACACCCACACCCATACACACACACACACACACACACACACACACAATCATTCACACTCACACCCAGGGGCAATTTGGAACAGCCAATTAGCCTGATGTGCATGTCTTTGGAGTGTGGGAGGAAACCTGAGAACCCAGAGGAAGCCCACACTAGCACAAGAACATGCAAACACCACACAGAAACGCCCAAGCCCGGGGCTCAATACCTGGAACTTTTTGCTGTGAGGCGGAAGTGCTAACCACTATGCCACCATGCTACCTCATATTATACTCAATTTTGGAAAATAATTTAAATAAATATCTGAGCACATTTTCTAAAACAGATTGTAGTATATCTGAACTGAGTCATAGTAGTCAGAGCTGTTAGTTAATATTTGATGGATGTATTTAGATGCATAACTCAGATGTCATGACACGCTCAGATACCCCATACATACACTAACGGTCATCCACTAGTGAGTACAGTAAAATATTTCAGTGCTAATTCATTCACACTCTTAAGATAAGAATACTGTAGCAGTATGCTTTCATAGATACGTGAGCTAAATTCAGGGACAAATTAATGGTCAACTGATACACACAACTGACATTCAATCAACGATGTCATCGTCTAGAGAACAAGGCAGGCGATGACTGTAATGCTGATATCAGTGTGACAGCAACCTGCTTGTCTCTCTTGTGTTGCTCTCATGTAAATGTAGGGGAAACATTCTACTTCTTTCTGTAGGCTTCAAAGTTCATTACAAAGAATTATGCCACAGGCAACATATAAAATAAATAAATAAGGGGGGGGGGGGGTGATACTGTCTACAGGTCTCA
>JAQMYF010000007.1:10126745-10156581 GCA_030014195.1 Neosilurus mollespiculum
TAAAATGCCAGCCAATTTGTGGTGATATTTTTAGACTTACGGAAGTTACAGCATCTTGGAAAATTGTCAATGGAGACATTGCACAGTCATGAGAATTTGGGTATTTCTCATACCTACACCATGTAATTGCCATGACATTAAATGTTTACATATCTTGGTGTTCCCCCAATAAAACTGTCACTCCTGTTCTTACCCTTCAAGAGTGTTCTTCTCAAGCCTGTCAAAGAGTCTTCAAAAATCCCATCATAAGCAAAAGATTCTTCCTGCTTGCCGACAGTTTTTATCTTCAGCGTGAGTAACCCAAGGGGTTTTATCAGAATAAGCTTTAATGGCTACGTTTGTGTACACAGACCAGGAATCTGACTCTGGTTTAACTTCATTCACTGTTCAGAATCACTAAAGGTAAACTTAGATAAGGCTAAAGGCAAATAAGGATAAATATAAAATTAAGAAATAAACTGTAAGGAACATGAAAAAAATTAAAAAAGTGACAGAATGTTATAAAATGTACAGTATAGTGCAGACCAGAGTTAATGGTAAAGTTCTATCCTAGATTTTATTTCTTAGCACTTTCTAACTACAGTACCGTGTAAGAATCCTGTGAGAATAATTTTTCCTGCCTTCTTTCATGCTCACAGCAAATTTGTACTAATGGAGGATAAGGAGGCATCAACAGAGCCGATTCATCTTGGCGAGAAGCGAGGATGCCCTGAGGAGGATTCAGGACATACTGCTAAGAAAGCACGTCTTCAGGATGAAGCTAATGGCAGCCATGTCACCAACAAGACAGATGAAGACAAAGAAGAGATGGCTGCAGGGGAGGGTGGAGAAGAGGAGTCTTTGGAGGACGAAGATGGAGAAGGAGAAAGCTTTGCTGAGATGATGAAATATGGACTCAGTGAATTGGACGTAGGAATCAATAAGTTTGTCAGTGATCATAACGGGTTCTCTGGAATCTTGAAAGAGAGGTTTGTTTGTATGAATTCAGTTCAGTTTTATTTGTGTAAAAAAAGTGACATTTTTAACTTTTATTTCCGCAAGCAGTTTTACAGAGCAGTTTAAAAAAAAAAAAATTTTAATTGATTTTAAACATTTCTCTACAATGTAAGCCCTATACATCATCATAAGCAAGACTGTAGTCATGTGTTTCGAAGTACTGCTAAGTTGGCATTATTTCTATGTTCACGGGATATTTGTTCTTGTCATTCTTTCTTGTCTGTTTGATTCGTGCAGCTTTAAAAAATGACTGGTGGAGTGAACACATGTTCAGTGACCTTTCACGCATTGTGGGTACTCGAACACATGCATGCTCTATCTAACTTGAAGTTGTGTATTGACTATCTTAATATTTGTATAACTATAATATTTACTTTAATACAATTTCCGTAACCTCTAAATCACGGTAGTCATTAATTGACATAGACAGGAACTTTCCAATAGGTCTAACGTCAGAATCTATTGAGATAATTATAAGTTCAACTTCATAAGTTCAATATATAGCTCATGCAAAAGGTAATCACTTACTAGTACCGAGTGTGCACTCATGGACTGCTGGGAGACAAACACACGCACAACTTCCTGGGTAACGAAAATCGGCACATCACAGTACCTTCCGTGTATCTCACGTGAAAGGTAATAAGCCATTAAGGGTTTTTTTATTGCACTATTACAATGCCAAATAACACAGCTGCAGTCATAGAACGGTCTCATATTCTGGCAGTAAATATTACTGAAGATTAAGATGGTAAATCTAATAGAGAGGTAGAAATGATGAATGAGTAGTGTTTGAGTAAACACATTTTATTACCTGTCTTATTAGGTACTCTGATTTTGTGGTTCATGAGATTAGCAAGGACGGGAAGATTTTGCGCCTGGACGACCTCTCCATACCTGTAGAAACAGAGGTGAGACACATGGCTGTACAGTAACAGAGTACTGGTCCAGAGCTCATTCAGGGCTGATCAAGAACCATCTCACTCAAGTAAAACACATGCTGTTACTGCTCAGAGAAATATGTCTATATGGAGTCTATAAAATTGCCCATGAAATAAAATCTATTTGCAGTCTATTAAAATGCAGTCTAGTTGTCACGCTCTTGTTCCCTCTGTTGTAGGAAGTGTCTGCAGAGACTGAGCCAGTGGAGTGTCAGGACTTGACAGAAGAGCAAAAACAACAGCTTGCTGAACTGCAGCTATTCAAAAACAAAGAGGGAAATGTGGCTATTGAGGTGAAATGGTTCGAACTACTCCACTGTATACCACAGATCTCTTTATCACTCTGTCTGTCTGTGAACTAGTTGAGAGAGCTTAAAGGCTAACATCACAGCACTGTTGAATTCTTGATTCTGATTTGTCTGAAGGTTGCCTGATTGTCTGTAACCGTGGTGCTGACATTAATTCTGACAAAAAGCAAGTTGCAAATTTTTATATAAATGCACTTGTTTTAAAGTGTTCATTCCCATTTACTCTTATGGCTGACACCCTTTATCTTCTAACCCGAAAAATAGATAGCTTTAAAAGGCGTTATTTAAAAAAAAAAAAAAATTGGTTGCTGGAATTACATGACTTGGCGGAATCACATGCTTGCCTTCACCCTCTCTGGTTGGTGTTGATTGTGTGATAGGGAAGCATCACTTGACGGGTGGGAATTGTCTACAGTTAAAAGACGATCAGAAAAAGACCAAAAGAAGAAAAAGAATGATGATTAAATGAAAAAAAAAAAAACAGTACTTCTTAACAGTACAATTTTTGACAAATACTTTTACTCCAAGAGGAATACAGATTTAAATTTATACTTAAAGCAGAATGAAAGCAAAGCCTTCCAAACTCTCCTGTTATACTGAAAATATATATATTGTCATCATCATGTGTATGCATTATGCACTCAGTAGTTTACATTAGCTTGATGGATGCATGATATACATCATGGCTACGGACATCAAAAGGAAGTGTTGTATTGTACTTAAAAGCTTGTATTCATACAAGCTTTTAAGTTAATTTTTCAAAGGGAATTTTTAATGGAATTCATAACATTTCTACTAATTTTTTAAAATATATTTTAATAATTTCTTTAAAAAGATAAAATCTTGATGATCAGCCCAGTGAGAGTGCTCAAATTTTGACTAACTTTTTTGAAAGATCAGAGTAGGTACTTCAGCAGAGGAAAATATCTAACTGTTAATATTGGAAGTAAAGCTCTTCAACTGTATACAAGACATTTTTGATCAGGTGTTCACCCACCACATTATTGATATGACTCCCTTGATATGACTTCTTGTCTGCCTGAAGTATTTTGAATTCTAATTACTCTAAATATAAAAAGCAATTTTTTCCTTAATGAAATTGGAGTAATTGTAATTACGGACTCAGGGTCTCTCCTGTCAGGAGTGACATCACAGAACATGAATAAAATTTGGAAAATAACTTAAGAAATAAATGCAGAGTTTGTACCATTAATTTAACCTCACAAGTTTGTGAAGTATTTAATCCATCTTGTGCCGACATAAAGCAATATTGATCACCAAACCTAACTCTTATCTTTACGTATCAGATAAAACAGTCTAAATTAATATTAATTAATCAGAAGCCATTTTTCATCTCTTATATGTTCATCTACACAGGTTGAAGGAGATTCAAAGGAAAGGCGTACTTTGCTTCATAAAGCAATCAAAAGCCTATACCCAGGACTGGAGACTAAAACTGAGGAAAGAGAGGGCAAGAGGTTTATAGTGGCGTATCATGCAGCTGGGAAAAAAGCACTGGCAGGTAATGAGCATTCACACTGAATGATGCATCAGTTTTTCAATCTCAAATCAACACATGGATGGCTGTATCTACATGACATCATCTCACCTTTCTGCATGTCTGTCATAATTGTGACCCATCACAGCATAGTGGGTATTAGGTCAGAAATTATTAATTTTGGCTTACTGGTACCATTTTTTAGCTCATATCCTAAGCTTTAAAATGATGCCAGATTTTCTAACATATGTTGCTAGTTTTGGAGTAACTAACCAAAACCTGCCAGAAATTTACAGCTTTTAAAGCATGTACCTTTGGAGAAAATCGTGTTTAATGTTCAACAAAGTATTCAATAATTTTGGACTTAATACTCACTTTGCTGTGATTGGTCACAGTTGTTCATGTCATGCCACAATCTCTCTTCATATTTTATCCTGCATGTTTCATTGAATAAAATTCGATTTGGCATGTACAGGTGCATGGTATATTCGTAGGTAACAAGGATAACATGTGATTGTGGCTGCTGTGCATATTTCTGAGAGAGGGTTAGGTGCACAGTCTGGATAAAATGTTAGTATTAAATGAACTTTTAAGGGGTTTATGAATTTGAACAGACAATGTTGTGGGCAAATTATATAATACTTGGACCTCTTACTTTTATGGAAAAACATGAATACAACATTAAATAACTGGGTTATACAGATAAATGAATATGTAGTAAAATTAGAATTCATAATGTTGTAATATAATATTAATAATACATTTTTGAAAAAACCGTATGAAATATTTTTTCCCTTATTTTACTCATATATGATGCAGCACACAAATAGCAGGCTAATGACGCAGAACAAGAATGTGTCTGCTATGGCGATCTCTAAAAGTCCAGGTCGACTCTAATGGGTCTAAAACACTTTCTTGGTCGCATTTTTAGCTGTTTTTTCACATGTTTTTCACACAAGACATCACTTCTCTTAAAATAAGTAAAAGTACTGCATTTTAAACTGGTTACCCCTAAAAATTAAGAAGAGGAAATATTACATTTAAATATTTAATTTCAGTTCTGTTGAACTCCTTATAATGTAAATAAAAATCTAATTTCTGTGTCTTGGAAAAATATCTTTATTTTTTTTTTAAGTAGAGGTGTTAATTTGTGTGTTTTCAAAAGAAACTGTTGAAATCACTAGACAGACAGATGTCAGATTTTTGCGTTCAGATGGATTTCAACTGTCTGTGTAACAGAGTACAACTGAGGTGGATAAAAGAATGAAATGGCAATTTAAAAAAATGTGTGGTTAATTCTGATGCTACTGACAAACATAATGATGGACTGAAAAATAGCATTGACCAGAATGATAAGTTCAGATGACCTAATGACCAAACTTAACTTAAAAACTAGCAGGTAAACACCAATAACATTGTACAATGGGTACAACATAATGGAGTCTTACCTGGGGCCCACACACCTGGTGCAGTTTCAACAATTGGTCCTTCTTGTGTTTTGTACTTATTTTTAATGTTCTTTACACTGAAACACCAATATTTTTATTGAAGATTAAAATATTGTCACATTTATTTTGCATTACGTTTTTTTTGATTAAAGCAAGCATGCCGAGATCACTTGATATAAAACGTTGCTTATTGATATGAAACATGACAGATGTTGGTGCTTGTTAGTGCTGAGTGGTATTTTGTGAGAGTTAATTTGTGTGTTGTGTAGAGTTATGAGTGTTGTGTAGAGTGATGGGAAACACTACACATATACTTAGCTTGGATTTGGATTCCCTTCTTATTAGCTTCTTATTTTTTGCAGATTCATAGCGGGCCATGCTGTTCAGTAGAGAAGCGCAGTTCGGCCGTTTTATGAAAGGCTAAATGTGGCTTACTAGATTGTTTTGGAGGAAAGTCTTTGTTTTTGTTTCTATCTGAACCCCTCTTCAAAATAAAACTTTTGTGTAGTAAAAGGAAGGCAGCTACCTTCATTTCAAGTCTTTTGGTGTGTGTTGGTTGATCTTGTACATTATAGTAGCCCAGTCACCTTTTGAACATGTGACTTGATAAAGCCAGATGGAGGGCAGTGCAGTTTGTCCCATGAGCACTTACTGCTCAAGTATATACAAGTGTCTTGACACATTTCCTCCCTGCATGCATCTCATGCCCCGTCTCTGGGTTCTCCACATGGTCCCTGACCGATCTTAGTAACACTTTCTTGTCCTTCTAATGCTCCTCTTTATTGGGACAGAAGTTCGAACAGCTGCAGGTAAGAACCTCACCTCCACTCAGCTCCATGAGAGGGGTTGGGACAATCATGGGTTTGTTTTGTTGGATTTTCATTTAGGATACTTCCTGTCCAGGTGTATGATGATTTGGTAGTATGTTTATACAGTTTCTGAAGTTATCTAATAATTCAAATGAAACACTGTGACTTTTGGCTGTTGAATTGTGGTTTTTATGGTAGGTTGTTGTTTTACCATCTCACTCTTTCTTTTGTCTGTCTCTCTCTTCATGGAAGCACCGAGAAAACACTCATGGCCTAAGAACCGTGGCAGCTTCTGCCATTTTGTACTTTACAAAGAGAATAAAGACACCATGGACGCCATCAACGTTCTCTCCAAATTTCTCAGGTGTGTTACGGCTACATACCAACTATGGTTAAGCTAATTAACATGGTTTGGTTTAAAAAGGTATTAAATTTTTGTAAACAAAAACAGATTATTCAGAATATTTTAGCCTTCAATTGTCAGATATTCTATATCGATATTGTTGACACAGGTTAGGTCCTGTTCTTGTGTTTGTGTATTCAGCATATCTAAAAAACAAAAAACAAAAACCCTGCATGCCAGTAAAGTCAAACAAGTTAGTGGTGTGCATGAAACCACTGGAGTGATGTAACAGACAGTTCTGTGTGATCACATAATCAGCACCACGATTATCATTGTAATTTGGTTGTTCATGTTAAAGTAATTAATGCTCAGTCAGTACGAATAGCTGCACATGTAGAGATGTTGGAGTTGTCAGCAGGGTTCATTTTATTGACTTTTATTCTCTGGCAGAATGAGAGATCAACATCGTGGTCCATTCAAGTAGAGCTGCATTTACCGGTTTTATTTATTCATTTAAATTTTTAAATAATATTCTTTGTTAATGTGAATTAGTTAAAAGTCAAGTAAAAGGGTTACTTTTTTATGTCAAACTATGTAGTTTTGCTCTAACTTAAGCATGCACAACCATAATATTAATGTGAATACAAGCACAAAAGAAATATAAAATTGCATCTATAAGGCCATAGACGAGCCAGGTGCCAGTTTACATCTGTACATCAGGTCAGTTCTGCAGTAATATGAAAAATATCTTTAAAGTAATACAGGAATTGTCTAATAGTGTAGGAAAGTAAAAACCTGATCACCTTAAACACCACGCTTCAGAATAGAAAAGAGAGTTACCTTCTAGGGTAGCCAACATCTCTGGTCTTGGTAGGGCATCTTGCTTTTATTTTGTTTGATAATAGCATCCTGCTATCTCATTTCTATCCCCCCTCTGGCATATAATGCAGGTGATATAATCATCAGTACGTCCGTCTGTAATCATTTCAATTCCAGGCCAGAACTTGGGAACTGTTTGAGATTGCTTCAATAAACTAAGCAGTTACTTGTACTAGGCAGTGTAGCTGCGCCTTTTGATATTTTTGTATTTCTGGCATTCATATTCTATGACATGTGGAGGCATGGGGAGGGGTATACATCATCTCCTGATGACTTTTGATTTTCTATGCTCTCTGCACAGACTCTCATATCCTGCTTTTCTTTGTCCTCAGGGTTCGCCCCAATGTTTTCTCCTATATGGGCACAAAAGACAAGAGAGCCATCACAGTGCAAGAGATTGCTGTGTTAAAGTAAGTGCAGTCAGCTCACCTGACTCCGTATGCCTGCAGTGCACAGAACTTCTGTTCCTGTTTAAAACCTTGTTTATATAAAGTCTGCATTTTTTATTCAGTCGGATGTCCCTGGTGGTGGCTTTCTTTGAGTTTTCTTTTTTTCTCTCTTTTATTTATTTATTTTTTTGATATTGTAATTATGTGAGTATATCAAACGTGTTGTGTGTGTATTTGAAAAAGTTGATTATTTTGTCTTTACAGAATCAGCGCAGAACGTTTGGCTCATCTCAATAAGTGCCTGATGAATTTCAAACTGGGAAACTTCAGCTATAAAAAGCATCCACTGAAACTGGGGGAGCTGCAGGGGAACCATTTCACAGTGGTACTCCGGTCAGTGTACACTTCACCAAGGATACACTTCAACTCTCTCTCTCTCACACACACACATGCGCAAATTTAGATTGTGTGTCCTCTCCATATTTTACACAACATAATTCACAGGATTATTCTGTCTTGCTCCACTCAACACACCCACTATTTATCTGAGCACATTGTCCTATTTTACACTGGAATTAGCATTGTTTCAGATCTTTGTAAATTGTGCCTTCAGAATACAGGCGTTATCTAAGTAATCAGAGTTTTGTGCTTGTTCATCTGTTGCATATTTATCTGCAAAGTTTCACAAATCCAACTCTTAAGAACCCAATGTGCTGCTCAGTCTGAAGTTTCCTCTACTGCGAGCACATTATTAATCAGTTATTTCTTGTACTGAAATTGAAAACCAAGTTATTATATAAAATTTTGTTTGTTTGGTTTAAAAGAATAGGCCTGGCATCCAAACAGAATTCGAATCAACACAGTCATTTTGAGTAGTATTAAATTAATGGTTTTCTCCTGTTTTCTGTATTTGCAGGAACATCTCAGGCTCTGATGAACAGGTGGAACAGTCCATGACATCACTCAGGAACACGGGCTTTATCAACTACTATGGCATGCAACGCTTTGGCACCACAGCTGTACCCACACACCAGGTTGGCAGGTAAAAGAGTACCTGATTAGACAACAGAAGAGAATACTTCAGATCCTTACTCACAAAACTTTCATCTGTAAAGATGTAAATCTGTGACCATGTAGGTGTTTTGGTAATCCGTCTCATTTGTGTGAACATCCTTCTTTACTTCCAGAGCCATCCTGCAGAACAACTGGACCGAAGTGATGGACCTGATCCTAAAGCCACGACCTGGGGGTGTGTGGTTTTCTTCTGTTTCTAGCTTTAACACTAATTGTGTAAAGAGTCCGATGGCGGTCGTAGAGTTTGTGGATTCAATGTCCTTTTAAAGAGAGCTAATGTCTGTGTGAGAGTCAGCGGTGGGGAAAGCATGTGTGAGCGAGTGCGTATGTGGCTGTGGAGGGAGGTTGCATTTGTGAGTGTGACGGTGAGGGAGTTGGGGGTGGAGGGATGTTGGCTGTTTTTGAGTCTGGTTGTGCTGGTCTTAATATTTCTGTGCCACTTTCCTGAAGGAAGAGGTACAAACAGTCCATTTCCTTGGTGGGTGGGATCCGCCCCGATGCGGCTGGTCTTCTTCTCTACCCGGACAGCGTATTTTATATCCAGATCTGGTAGACGGCAGCCCACGATCCCCTGAGCAGTTCTCACCACCCGGGCCAAGTCCTTTCTGTCCTTTGCAGTGCAGCTGCCGTACCACACCGATGCACTGAGACAGAGTATACTTTCTACTGACGCGCTGTAGGCGTTCTTGAGCAGCTGAGAGGAGAGTTCAGTAAGTTTTTAACTTCTTGAGGAAGAAAAGCTGTTGTTGTGCCTTATTCACCAGGTGTGAGGTGTTGATAGACCAGAACAGGTCAGATGAAATGTGGACTATGTGGAAATGTGGACGCTACTTAAAACATCATCAGAATCACTGTCGGTTTACTACTGCAACTACTGTCACTTTCAGTGGAATTTACTCGCTTTAACGAAAACTATACAAAACAAATCTGAAAACTCTATCTACAGCCCCACACATGGCCTTGGTATTTGGCACTTTGACCGCCTCTTGTGAAAACTCCCCCATTCAAAAGTGTGTTCACTGACCGCAGATGCTGTATGCTTCAAGCACGGAAAGCCAGACTTGGACAGCTTGCCTTTGAAAAAGACCTGAGCAAGATGTGCCAGAACTCCGTTGTCGCCTTCTGCTCTTTTAGGCTGGAGTTATGAACTGTGATAATGATGCTAGGATGTTATTTACAGTAAAGGGTGTTTGTACATAACTGTAAACTGAAGGATATAGATTATCAGTTTTTACCCGGATACTGACTGGACACTGTGACCTTGTACTGCAAAATTTACACGTGATTCATGTGTATTCGACAGTAAATACGGAAGTAATTTGCATATGAATAAATGGCAGGACATATCATTTGTTCCTGTAATGAGCTTATGTTTGATGTATGTGAACGTCAGCTTGTATAATGTGTAGATGTGCTTAGTTTTATTTTGTTTAGAAGTTCACTAGTTTATATCTGATTTGTTAGTTTAATATCTGTATACTGTTATTTTTGCCATTATCTTGTCTTATATGAATCGATGGATTCGTGTCCTATTCTCATGAAATTGCACTGGCTAACATTAGCGGAGAAGGGCTATCTGGTGAAGTGTAGAGAGGAATGGGCCAAGACACAGGATCCTGAAGCAGCCCTGAAGAAGCTGCCAGTGAAACGCTGTGTAGAGGGACAGCTCCTGAGAGGCCTGTCAAAGTATGGCAAAAAAAACATCATTACAGCTTTTGGACTGGTGAGCATACACACAAACATTCATACTATTAAAAGAAGCTATGTGTGTACACTGGCACACACAGGTGTTGACTGTAGGCTCTTGTAGAAAGTTCATACACCTCAAAAACAACATGCACACTGTTAAGTTTACTGCACATAGTTGCTCCAGTATCATAAATTTACACATGGATAACTCAGGTTTAAATGCTTTTAATGAAACCGAAGGATGAGGAAATAATCATGCAAAAGTGCTGCCCAGGACATGCTTCTCGATGAAATGTACAATATTTCATACTTTGCTTGAAATTAAGTTTAGCTTGGTTTCATTTAAATTAAATGAAAATGAATATTTAAATGAAAAAAACTTTATTATGAACACTAAACTAATGCTGGCTAGATCCTCACTTTACTCTCAAAATTGCCTCAGTCCTTCATGGCATAGAGTCCGCAAGATGCTAGAAGCATTTCCTTTGAGATTCTGGTTCAGGGAGGTATCATTTCAGCATACAATTCCTGCAGAATTTTAATTCATGCTGCATCTCCCGTTTTATCACAACCCAAATGTCTTCTACTGGATTCCGTTCTGATGACTGTCAAAGCCACCGAGCAACATTGAAATCATTGTCATGTTTATGAAACCAGTCTGAGATGACATATGCTTTGTGACATGGTGCATTATGCTGAAAGAAGGCATTAGAAGATGGTAAATTGTGTCCATGCAGGCATGCACACGATCAGCAGTAACACTCAAATAGACACCGGCAGTCAGATGATTACTGAGGGATATCACCAGCCCCAAGAAAATATTCCCACGCCATTACATCACCTTCACCAGCCTGGACTGTTGACCCAAGGCAGATGAAGTCCATGGATTTATGCTGTCCAACTCTACCGCATCATCTGTGCCCAAGCAGAAGCTGAGATTCATCAGATCATGTTTCTGCTGTTGGATCTAACGGGTTGACATGTTCCACATTCTAACATGCATCACAGAGGTACAGGGAGGTTTACTGAGTCACTGGAGCCGTTATGTTAGTTCAAGCCAGTCTGGCTGTTCTCCATCAGCGTCTCTTATCAACAAGGCATTTTCATTCGCATAACAGCCTGTCACTGGATGTTTTTCTTTATTGCACAATTCAGATACATTAAAATTGCAGGTCATCAGCGGTTATAGAAATAATTAAACCAACATTTGAGATCACATTTTGCTCCAGTCTAATGGTTGATGTAGACATTACCTGAAGCTATTTACCCATAACAGCATGATTTTTGTGACCTCATGCTTTATACTCCTGTGATCTGAGTCACGTGTACAGCCACTGAGCACTTTAATCTAATCAGCCAATCATGTGGCAGCATTACAATGTAGTATTCCTTATAAAGGGTTTGAGTGTGTCAGAGGTTCTGTATAAATGATATTTTTTTTTATTTAACTCATTCTGTCCTAATGTCATATCTTCATTCAATTCACTCAATGTTTTTCCTCAATAATTTGTTTTCTCCCCTCAGATCCCTCGCAACAACAGACTCATGTACATCCACAGCTACCAGAGCTTCGTGTGGAACACTATGGTCAGCAAGAGAGTGGAGGCCTATGGCCTTAAAGCTGAAGAAGGAGACCTGATACTCAAAGGAGGTGTGATTCTTTCAATTTAATTAAAAAGTGTTAATGTAGGCTAGTGCTACAGCTATATTGATGAAATGTTCAATGCAATTAAGTGTTCTTGCTTTAAGCTCTATATAGACACAGTTGTTGATCAGTGGTCTATTGCTGTTGCGATGTAGTATAAATATCATTTTTTTTATTTCCCACTGGATGAAGGACTAATGAAATCAACTCCTTTCTTCACACATGTTGGACAAGTGCTAAGGATATACATTTTATTTTTCTGAAAGCAACTCCTTCTACAGGCAGATTCTTTAGACACATGCTAAGGATACGTATATTGTCATATAATTGGTGTTTGGCTGATTTTGAATACAGTTATTCTACCATGTAATAAACTGATCCGATGCTCCCAAATAAAGACCTTCTTCTCAGAGAGACTCCCCTTAGAGAAAAAAAATCATCATCTAATTAATTAAATTCCAAAGTAATATTAGTACTAGTTACTAGTTCCTTTTCTCAGGAAAAGCTTATTCGATGGGGGATATTGTGCTTACTTGAGCTAATGTAGCATCACCTTCTAAAATCAGATATATGTATGGCATTTTGTTCTCTAATTGAAAAAAATAGTGTTGAAAAATTGCTGTGGTATAAATTAAACATCCCAGTATTTTATATTTTCCTATAATATCATACTTTATACATGAACACCCCGTCATGTGCAGTGCGGTGTAATTATAGCTATGGAGCTTTTACAAGTGTTCGTTATTATGAGTTTGTCATGTTGAGTGTAGTATTTGATGTTGTGTGTAATTTTACTTGAATATTTTTATTTTTATTTTTTCCCCCCATACAGGCACCGCTCACATTCTGTCCGCAGAGGAAGCTGAGAAGCACACCATTCATGATATTGTGATGCCACTCCCTGGATTTGATGTAATCTATCCTACCCACAAGGGTCAGAACACATTTTTGTATTTTCCATTTTGCATACTAATATATATTTAGATCTTACAGGGATTTTCAACATTCATTTGTTTTCTCTCAGGGTTATCTCCAGTTCCTAAAGTAAAGTTTAGATTTCATTTAGCAATTTTTTCTTTTTTTTATTCATTGGTGATGTACGCTGTGTGTGGCAGTTGGGGAGGGCTACAGAGACATGCTGGCTGCTGATAATCTGGACATTGATAACATGAGGCATAAAGTACGAGATTATTCGCTGGCTGGAGCCTACCGCCGTATCCTCATATGCCCTACTGATGTTAGCTGGTCAGTGGAATTTCACCTCATTTTTTTTCCTTTTTCTTCTTTACTATTTATGGCTGGAATTATTATTGGACAGCTTGATGTACTAGTTCAAATTCCTCCCTCCCTCTTTCTCTTTCTCTCTCTCTATTACTCTTTTCCTGCTTATTTTTCAAAGGGAGCTGATTAATTATGATGACCCCAAAGTGCCTCTGGTCCACACAGATGTAGAGAAATTGGAAAACAAACCAGCACCAGTTTTTCTGACAGGTCAGTCATTTTAGTCCAGTTGTTCTAGATGAACAGGGGAGACACTGGGCCAACACTGACAGTTTAGCTTTAGCATTTATGAATGAAATATGTGAATATTTGACCTGTGAATTCACAAAATGTGGTCTTGTGAGCTCTGCTGTTGTAATAGAATGTATGAAGATAAAAATAAAAGAGGGAAGCTGTTTGGTTTTAAGCACTGGTCACTCCAGACTTTTTGACCCACTGTTGCATGGCATATATTTGAATATCTTGTCCACTGATATAGGCTAAAGATTTAGGAGTAAAATTCTGTTTGTTTTAACTTTCTATCTACAAGTACGTGTTTGTTGTTGCTATGGTTTTATCACAAAATATGTAGCACTTTCCTCTGTCTCTGAATATAAAACTACCAGCAGCAGATTTGTGTTGTTCTTTGTATGTGATTATATTATTTATCTCTTTTGCCTCTCTAACCCCTTGCTGGTGGTGTAGAGGGTAAATACAAGGCTCTGAAGATGGAGTTCTCCCTCCCTCCATCTACCTATGCCACCATGGCCATCAGAGAAGTGCTTAAAATGGACACCAGTATCAAGAATCAGACGCAGCTCAACACCGTGTGGCTGAACTGAGGATCATCACCTGTTTGGAGTTTTCTTTCCCCCACAAGCTTTTGTTTTTATTCATTAAAAATCAGAAATAAGCACAGCATTGTTCAATATTTAATATGTTTACTTTTTTACCAAGATTAGAAAACAGTGAGGATAAACCTTAAGCTTAATTTGCCTTTATTTGCTCTGTGCTAGCAGGGATGGACGCTGCTCTGATGAATGTGTGGAGAACATTTTATCTGATCAGATTGTGGTCTAGATGTACAGATAGGGAAAATAAATAGTCTTTTCTGTATTTACAAAATGTTGCATATATAATTTAATTGCCCATGTAAAAACGATGTTTTAAACCCTGTACCTTGGGAATAACTTCATATTATTTAGACCATCAATTGCGCTGTGGCTTATTTTCATGCTTTATTCACCACATTCAATGACAGTCAGGGCCACAGTAACTAAATAATGAAATTGTTTAGCTTGATGCTTCAGAGAAAACATTACCACTTTAACATTCTGTGTCCAACACTGCAGACACCTGAGCATCACAACTATATGTGAACCTTTCTTAAATCATTGCCACACTGTTGGAAGCAGACAATTGTACAGGATGCCTTTGCAGGCTGTACCATGCAAGATCTCCGTTCACCAAGACCCCCAAACCTGCTGGAACATGATGATGCCCCTGTGCACAAAGCAAGGTTCATGAAAATGTAATGTAGCTTGAAAAGTTCAGAATGGAAGAACTCGAGTGTCCTGCATAGAGCCCTGACTTTAACCCTTCTTAACACCCTTGGGATGAATTAGGATAAACTTCAGCAATGCACCATACATTCTCACCCAGCATCAGAGCCTGACATGACTGGCCTGGCCAAATCCCCACAACCACACTCCAAAATATACTGGAGATCCTTTCAAGAATAGAATGAAAGAACTCCGTATTAATGCCCATATTTATAAAATTTGTACATTTAGATGCAATAGTCAAGTGCCTACATACTTTTGTTCATATAGTGAACCTTTGTCCAATATAATTGTTTACACAAGAACAGTCCGATATAGACTTGCTTAGGATTGTGGTACATTTTGTGCCATGTGTGGTCACAGGTGCTGTAGTGCGCTGACCATCTGTGCAACATTGTGTTCAGGCTGTCTTCAGCTTCCCAGTAGTCTATAAATACTCCAAATAAACATAATGTTTATTCATCTTCACAGAATACAAATTTACACTGCATTAAGTATTTTAAATAAATATTAATTGTAGTTGTAGAGATGTTGGTGCCTTTAACACCAAGTTCCTCTAATTGAGACATTTTATAGAATGAATTGGTCCAGGTTAAACAATCCCTCAGTGCAGATCATGAGATTTAATTACAGATGAGGGTATTCTTTGGCAAGATGTAAAACTGAGTGACTAAAACCCCCTCAATTATGATAAAAATCATTGTAACCCACAGCCTTCAGTACCATACTGCCTTTATAAAATGGCAAAAAAAAAAAAATTACTATTAATTTAATATTAATGCCGGCGTTGTGGTTAGCACCTTAGCCTCACTGCAAGAGAGTCCTAAGTTCAAGTCCTAGACTTGTTAAGGGTGTATCTGTGTGAAGTTTGCATGTTCACCCAGCGTTTGAATGTGTTTTCTCTGGGTACTCCGGTTTCCTTTCACAGTCCAAAGGCATGCACATAAGGTTAACTGGCTGTTCTAAATTCCCCCATGGTTGTATGTGTGCTTGGCCTTTGATGGACTGGCAAGCTCTTCAGGGTGTACCTCACCTTTGCCCACAAGGTGAGCCTCCCCACGACCCAATAGAATTAAATGGTTCAGTGAATGAATGGTAAATTCAATGAACTATTGAATAAATATATAATATTATTTATATTCATTTGATTTTATAAAATCAATTCTGCTTCCACAGACTGAAAACAGAACAATGGCCTAAATTTAACATTTTCATTAGTTCAAGTTTAAATTTAATTATTAATTGTGCATTCACAGGTGTGTGTATATGTCTACAATTTAATAAAGGTTATAAATAAATATGCAGCTCAGCCAAGTCAATTTTAGAATACGAACTACTCATTTTATATTTTTGTCTTTTAATTCTTCTGATAAATATCACTGACGTTTGTCTCTTTTAGTTGAACAAATTATATAATGGTAAGATCAGGATAAAGCTGTTTACTGCTCTAGAATCCTTCATTTAATGTGTTTTCAATACAGTTTGGCAGTTTGCCCTCATTGTGGTTAACATGTCTGCCCTACTGCAAGAAGGTCCTGGGTTCAAGATAGGCTCCAGCCTCCCTGCAACCAGAATAGGATTAAGCCATTCCTATAAGTGAGCAAGTGAGTTTTCCCCATTTTCAAGTTTTTCTGCTTCAGAAATGTTTTTATAATTGTTAATTTTCACCCAGATTAAAATATTTTTTATGTACCACCACATCCTTATCAACAAACTCAAAAGACAATTTTGAAGTAATGGCTTTACTTCAGATATCACAGTAAGAACACTTCATTAACATAAATAAGAAACTGAGTATAGGAATATAAAACAATGTGAATAAATTGTTTCTTTTTTTTTGTAGTTATGTTATGCTGAACAAAAAGTGGGTGAATGTTCCCTTTAATGTCCATCTCTAATAGCCTACAGTAGCAACCAAGTTGGTTCATGCGCACAGAAGGCAGGGGCGTGCAAGTGTGCT
Source organism: Neosilurus mollespiculum (assembly GCA_030014195.1). Taxonomy (NCBI): domain Eukaryota; kingdom Metazoa; phylum Chordata; class Actinopteri; order Siluriformes; family Plotosidae; genus Neosilurus; species Neosilurus mollespiculum. Next base: position 10,143,544 of record JAQMYF010000007.1, read on the forward strand.
CATCACAATCTCTCTCTCTCTCTCTCTCTCACACACACACACACACACACACACACACGCACACACACGCAGCTAACAGCAGTCAGAAAATCTTCAGGGAAAGTACTTCAGAGGAGAGTGTGCAGTTGGTTTGTGTGCAGTTACAGCAGGTGAGTGAATTTATATTCTGTTTATATATTTAAACAGTTTTGTTCAGTTTTATTTTACTTGTTTATTTTTAGAAATAATGACCTTGTGGAGTGTTTTGTTTCCCCCCACTACTGATCAGTTTTAATGCTCCTCTTCACTTAATGTTTTTAAAATAAAAAAATAAGTTTCTTTGTGTGTGTGTGTGTGTGTGTGTATATATATAAATATATATATATATATATATTGCTACTTGCGGCAGAAAATTCTGGGAAGAGTAAGCTGCACTCGTATATCTATGTGTTTATATATAATACCTGGTTTATTGTTAGCTTGTTGTTAGACTGTTAGACAAGTTGTTAGACTCCAGGTGTCCACATATCAGTAATGAGTTACAGATAGTGCACATTCCATGTGTGTGCACAAGAGTAAAAGGGAGGGGGCATGGTATTGGACCTAAATTATTACATTTGCAGTTAATTCTAAGGTCATATAGAAGAATAAGGTCATATTTACATGGATTAGGCCTTAATCAAGGATTGGTTGTTATTATGATCATTCCCTCAAGGCTATTTTAGACTTTACAGGCTGGTTAGTTTAATGTTTAATTATGCTTCTCATAGCAAGAGCAAATCATTTGTTCCCAAGTCTCATGATGTTGAGCCTACATGACAAATATATGGAGTGTGATAGTTTTTTAGCTGTATTAATCAAAGCCTCATATCTGCACTTTCATCAGGTCTATAGTATAAATTCTCACCAATGTACCATTCCTAGAATCCAATTATTTAATTAATTTAATTCTGACTAATTTTATCCATGAAGGAGATGATCAGGGTGCCTTCATATCATATCATATATACAGTATTCATTTCATAGCAAGCACAATTCAGACTCAAACTGTTAAATAAAATATTTATAGCTTTTGTTTACATAGCCATCTCCAACACATTATGCGGTAGTCTTTAAACTGGGAATAAGAGTCCATGATGAATTAAACCAAGATAAGCATGGGTGTCAAATTGTGATGTGAGTCACTGTGGTCTATCTCTATGGGGACTGTTATAGGACTTACCTCATTTCTCACGGCAGGATAGTGTTACTCAGACAGTGACAGATATGTCTCTGAGTGCCAGATAGGGGCCACAGGGTAGTAAACGTCTGACTAAGTTCAGATACACACACACACACACACACACACACACACACACACATTGTGCTGTCAGGGAATCCTCAGTCAGAGAGGAATGACAAATCTTGGACATTTCTGTTTAATTAAAATGTATATAGATGCACCATAAATTGTTTATTTATCACGTGTACCGAAACATTACATATACGGTGCATTATATAAGTATGTGGGTCTTCCCCAACAGCAAATAGGAAATAAATCTAGAATGGGACATTAAAAAACACACACACATTGGTGTGATTGGTCAGGTTTGCACATTGTTTTAACCAAAAGTGTTATTACTTGAATATCACACCAAAAAATCTTTAAAAAAAAAAAAAGAAAGAAAGAAAGAATAGTTTCTTATAATAGTGAATCCCATTCTTCCCAATGGGATTCACTATTATAAAGACAACATGATATCCATGTTTGTGACTTCTAGTAGCTGAAGTGATATACCCTTCATGTTCTCGCATTATATGGCCCTGTACTGTCTACATGCCTTTGGGCATTTTCTATATACATACTGTACCGTAGATCTTCTTTCATGGTGAATATATTTTTATTACAGGTTTCACTTCTTAAAGGGCCCAGCTCACTCTTCCCAGAATTCTCTGCCCCAAGTAGTTGTCGTTTTCAATGGCAAAACAATCCGCAACAATTCAGCAACATTTTAGTCTGTAGATCTTAAACTGCAATGTGAAATTGAAGATATCCTTTTTAAAGCGTTCATATTTTAAATTTTTTTAACTGATCCCTTCCATTTACTGTATGTGTATTCTATTGTAATGGACCAGAACAGGCCTCTGCCACCTTGTGGGCGGCCACTAAGTAAAGTAAAGATAAGATAAGGAATATTTTGTTCAAAACCTTCTCATCTGGCACATGGTAAAGACAGAGTTTGAGGCTCACTCAGTGAATTTGTGGAAGTATTACTGCACAGAGAGCTAGTGGGTAGTGGCCCTGGACTTTTAAAACTAAAACAAGGAACTGGATTCTGGGAAGGGTGAGCTGACCCCTTTAAGGTGGCGCTCTCTTAAAAAATATTTCATTATGGAGACTAAGAAAGTTTAATAGTTCTATCCCACTTTAACCAGTCCTGCCTGAAACCTTTCTCTTCTGTAGTAGATTTTATGTGTAAGGGTTTTCAAGAAGGACAAACCCTCTTAAAAATATTCATCAAATATCAAAGGGAGCAATCTAGGATCTTTTTCTTTATGTGGGATAGGATAGGATAGGTAAGGTAGGATAAGATATATAGTGTATGGTAGGATTAGATAGGATATGGTAGGGTAGGGTAAGGTGGGATAGGATAGATCGGATAGGCTAGGGTAGGATCGGGTAGGGTAGAGTTGGGTAGGATACGATAGGATAGACTGGATAGGAAAGGGTAGGATAGGATAGGGTAGGATATGGTTGGCTTGGGTTGGATAGGGTAGGAGAGGGTAGGATAGGATAGGGTTGGATATAGTTGGATTAGGTTAGGTAGCATTGAATAGAATAGATTGGATAGGTTAAGATAGGGTAGGGTAAGGTAGGGTAGGGTAAAGTAGGGTAGGATGGGGTAGAATAGGGTACGGTAAGATAGGGTAGGGTAAGGTAGGGTAGGATAGGATCGGATAGAGTAGGGTAGGATAGCGTAAGATAGGATAGAGTAGGAAAGAATAGGGTAGAGTAGGGTAGGATAGGGTAAGATAGGATAGGATAGAGTAGGGTAGGAAAGGGTAAGGTAGGGTAGGATAGGATCGAATAGAGTAGGGTAGGATAGCATAGGGTAGGATAGGATAGAGTAGGAAAGAATAGGGTAGGATAGGATAGAGTAGGGTAGGATAGGGTAAGATAGGATAGGATAGAGTAGGGTAGGATAGGATAGAGTAGGGTAGGATAGGATAGACTAGGGTAGGATCTCAGGAGTTCATGTCTCAGCACTGGTTAAGTGTTGTCAGAGCTCACGGATGTTCAACATGTGTGTTTTATATTTTGATTGTGTTCTCCCAGGATGGTGGCTCGAGAGGAAAAGACAAACTCTTGTACAGTATGCCTTAAATACCTGCTGTTCATCTTTAATCTGCTTTTCTGGGTAACTCATTCTTTATTAACTTAAATCATAACATGTTTGTCTGAAAGTGACAGTTTGCCTGATTTCTGAACAAGAGATTTATGGTATGGTTGAAATCCCCTGGTGCCATTCATGGTGGTCCTGGGATGGGCTCTGGATCCACTGTGACCCTAAGCAGGATAAAGCAGTTACTGAAGATGAATATATGAAAGTTAAATATAGTCTGCGTGCCTTTAAACCTCTTCTTCTTTCCCAGTTGTCTGGGGGTGTTGTGATGGCAGTGGGACTCTGGGCTCTAGTGGATAAGAGTGACTACATTAGTCTGCTGTCCTCCAGTACTTATTCAACTGCTTCCTATATCCTGATTGCAGCAGGAGCCGTTGTTATGCTCACTGGAATCCTTGGCTGCTGTGCCACTATTAGGGAGAACAGAAGACTTTTGAGAGTGGTGAGTTAAGTATATAATGTAGTCATTTATGAGTATGTTGCATAAATTAGCATTATCATTAGGATGGATGATACGGTATGAATAAATGAATGGGTTCATTCCTTTTATTGTAAGTCAGATATTTCATATTCACTGCTGTTTTGTTTTGCATGGACAAAGGCTTAAATCCTCATCAAACACTAGGAATATCATGAATACTATGTGTAATGCGATATGTCATGTGAGAGAGTAGTTCAAACGCAGCCCGTTGGCAAAACACAAAAGAGCAACACACAAAAAACTGCCCTTCATCCCTCCACCTAAAAATGTTTCTGATTTTTTTATTAATGTATTTCTTTTTTAGATGAGTTGCCTTGACACTCCCCTTGATAATATCTGAAGAATCTGTAGGGAGGATTGATCTTTCCATTTCAGATTATGTTGATGGAAAATTAGGGTATGGATTTGTAATGAAACCGGAAGGCTCTAGTTATACAGTAAACTCTAACGGAAGCCTTTTTTGCACTACCGTCATGGGTCAGTGGTTCCTAAATCCATGACTATGGATATGTTTTGTTGTGAAACTGTCAACCTTGGTAATTTAAATAGAGTGGTGTGTATCTTTAAGACCCATGTGGAAAACTGAGTCACAGCTGAGGAATGATGGGTATTATGGTGAGGGAGGGGGATGCCAGGAATGAAGGGGTGAAGAGTGAATGAGCAAGAGTCTCCATACAGGAAGGGAGTTGTAGGGAGGTGTGTGTGTGTTACGAGAACAGACTTTTATGTCCAGTCTTATTCCATGTTATTCTCTCTCTCTCTCTCTCTCTCTCTCTCTCTCTCTCTCTCTGATTTTTACTAGAAAATTACTTTTATCTGGGTGGCACAGTAGCATGGGGTAACCTTGTCCGTCTCACAGCAAGAAGGTCATGGGTTTGAGTCCCAGGCTCAGCGAGGGAGTTTGCATGTTCTCCCTATGCTTGTGTGGATTTCCTCTGGGTACTCTGGTTTCCTCCCACAATCCAAAGATATACACATTAGGCTAACTGGCTGTTCTAAAATTGTCCTTAGGTGTGAATATGAGTGTGAATGGTTGTGTGTTGCCCTGAAATGGACTGGTGAGCTGTTCAGGGTGTACCTTGCCTTCACCCAGAGTTCTCAGAGTTCCTGAGAAGGAATCATGTTTAGTTTATTTTGCACAAAAATAATAAAAATAAGGTAAATGCAATCAACAATATCACACACAGTGCGGGAAGAGGCAAAAAGCTCAAAAGAGATTTCACCCATAATATTAAGAAGCCTTCACCCATGATATTAAAATACATCAAAATTAAATCATCCGTGACTCGTAGGATTAAGCGGGCAAATGAATAAAAGTGTTTTTGTTTTTCATGAGTATTTACTGCTGTGTGATCCATGACCTCATTTCTTAATCCTTTATCAATTTTAATGTTGTCCATAGCTGCATACAAGGGTTTAATATTTAATTTCTGAATTTTTGAGACTTTTATATTTTTCTGAAATTCCTTTTGCAGTTTAGTGGTCTGCTGCTGTTGATATTCCTGCTGGAGATCACTGCTGGAGTGTTGGCCTATTGGTATTATGAACAGGCAAGTAATTCATCCCTGTATTGTGTTTAAGTCCATTAGATTTGATTTAACTGCTTAAGTTAGGAGTCACTCATTATATCTTTGCTCACTTTTTCTTCACAGTTGTTCCCTAATGTTGTTTTTGGCAAAAATTTCCGATCTTTATATTTCCTTTAATCTTCTAAAAATATATCTTTTTGGCCATGGGTACACAGGTCTTGGCAGTCCAGAGTCCAGGACAGTTTAGTGATTACAATGCTCTATGGTACCTTTTAAAAACTTTTGCGAAATCAGGTCTATGTGCAATATTGAGGGGGCTCTGAGCCCAAGAACTTCATTGACGGTAGCGATGTTCCATTGTTACCTGTATATGACAAATAAAACTTGAAACTTGAAATTTAAAAAGCAGGCAGTTCACCAAATTGTACTAGACGCCGGTCTTCCAGGAATTAAACGGCTCGTTTGTGTAACGTCTGATGTTGTGTGTAAACACAAAAGTAGCTTCGAAGAAAAAAGAGAATGGTGCATGGATTCATACTTTTTCTCCAACAAGTCACAATTTCTTTTAGTTTATTAATTTAGAACAGTATCTTCTTGAAGTGTAAGAATATGTACTATTGCTGTTTCTAGTTGTATATTACCCTGGGTTTACACTGGGGCACGATGTCTGCGATCTCAGGGGTTCAAAAAGCAGGGAGCTCCATGATTTATGAGCACGACTGGGGTATAAAAAGGAGGCAAGGTGCATCCAAGAGATGAAACTCGAAGGAATCGTGTTTCCAAGTTCATCAAGATCCTCTATGATGGCACATCAAGGTCTGTTACGCTCTGTTAAGCTCTACTATGCTACGATTCCCACATTCTATTACAATTGCCTTCAAATCGTAATACGTTGTTATAATCGTGGCAAAATTTTTGACAGTCAAATCATTATGATCATCATGAACCTACCAAGCTCCCTCAAAATCATCACAATTCGATCCCTTAACGCTCCACACTTCTCATGATTCTCTCAAATCACAAAGATTGTGGACATCATGCCCCAATGTAAACCCAGGGTTAGCAAAGCATTGCTTTAATTTAGGAGGGTCCAGGTTTTGTCTTGACACCTTTTTAACTTCCCCAAAACACATAAATTCATTTTCCTTTTAGTACATGGACTTATAATCTATCACCACATTGTTACTTTTTTAAATCAAATTAAAAGCTGGATAGAAGAGTGGTGCATTGGTCAGCACTGTCTCCTTCCAGCAGCAGGGATTTGGATTTACATGTGCCAATGGACCGGGGGCCTTTCTGTGTGGAATTTGCATGTTCTCTCCATGCTTGTGTGGGTTTCCACCAAATGCTCCAGTTTTCTCCCTCAGTTCAAAGATATGCACATCAGGTCAACTAGCTACTCTAAATTGCCCACAGGTGTGAATGTGAGTGTGAATGGCTGGGTGTCTCTCTGTGTTAGCTCTGTGATGGATTGGCAACCTGTCCAGGGTGTACACTGCCTCTTGCAGTGTCTCCCAGTTTCAGCTGGTATTGGCTCCAGCACACCTGTGACCTGCTATGGATAAGTGGTGTAGAAAATGAATTAATGAATGAATTGCTGGACCTGCAGGGTGCACCCCACCTTTGCCAGCCAGCTGTGATAGGCTTCAGCCTTCTTGCAACACTAGTAGGATTAAGTCCTTTGGCGAATGAAAGAATGAATGAATTTATTTGATTATTTGATTGATTGTTTAGAGAAGGTTTTTTTGGAGGTTAAACTGATTTAGGTCTTTAATATAAAATACAAATGTGGGAAGACGCAAGACTAGTTTAAAACATCTCATATATGTGCTTTGCCATTCTGAACTCTGTTCAAATTAGTGCCATGGTCCGATTTTGGTACACTGGACACATATTGTAGGCATAGAAAAGTTTATTGCTTAAATGGCAATAAGTAATAAAATTTAGCAATGAATCATATTGTACAGTATTATCAAGACACTTTTATAATGTCAGCTTTAACACACCACATAATTAACATAAATTTTAACAACACTCCCTTTTTAATAGACACATTAGTTGTTCATGCATGCTGTGCACCTGAACTTGTTAAATGAACAGTATCTGAGTGTCTGCATGCCTTCTTTTCGGTGTCTTCTTTTTCATGCTTATAAACCCTCTTTTCCTCCTCTCCATATTCTTCCTGCAGTGTTTTCCTTTCTGCTATAAGGTAAACCCCTACCACTACCATTTCTCCCTCTGTATCACACTATACTCATCCAGCAACATCTTACTTCTCAAATCCGCTCCACACTGAATACAACATGTCAGAGTTTTCTGGGGGTTTTTTTATATTTGCTTAGTGGTTTGTTTTATTAATGTACAGCTGAATGATGAGCTGAGAGCGGACCTGAAAGAGACCATGGTGCAGAAGTATCAGCAACCTAATCAGGAGCACATCACAAGAGCTGTGGACAAACTCCAACAGGATGTAAGAGGTTTTACAGTCCACATAAAGAGAATATATGAAAAGAGTTTCATAAAGTAATTTTTTTTATGTCTAATCTTTTATGTACTTTGTAGATGTGGAGAAAGGAATTGCACTGAGGTGTAGTCTTTAAACTGTGCTTATGAATCAGATTCTCAGCCCTTAAGTTAGGAGCAGAAAACAAAATAAGACATTGTGTCAGGAGTGAATCATATAAAAGTTTTTTTTTTTTTTTGCCAAATGCTGTTGAAATAACTCCCTGAGTTCTTGCTGTTTTCCCACGCTTTCCCTGTACTGTGGAACAGCTGAAGTGCTGTGGTAGTAACAACTCAGCAGATTGGCAGGAGGGAGCCTGGATACACACCTTTGCTGAAAGACGGGTTGTGCCTGACAGCTGCTGCAAGACCCCTACTGATCGCTGTGGAGAGAGAGACCACCCATCCAATATCTACAAAGTAGAGGTGTGACTTATACCCAGTTTTTTCCTTCAACAGCAGGGTCAGATGTAAGGAATAAAACACTTTGACCTGTATTGTCTGTATTGTTATAAACAAATATGTAACACCCTCTGACCAATCAAATTTAAGAATTTATCAGCACTAGGTGATATATATCAGTACTGATATTTATCAGTACTGGTATAAATAACAATTAATTGCCAAAGGCAATATATAATTTAAAAAAAAATTAATTATACACAACACAGGAACATAAGAAATCAAACAAAAATAAGATATTATTTGTGTATTTTTACATGTTTAATTGATTCAAGCATTTCCCCAAGTTTGTAGGGTGGATAATAAACAGTTATTGAATGAGGTGACGTATGGATTATTCGGTCGACCGGTTCTTATGGATTCTACAATTGTTTTACTATTCATTCAAAATAAATTAAAAGAGTAGACAGTCATGTTGTGCATGATGTTGTGTGTGCCAATTGTGCAATGATCATTATACTTAACTAATGGCAATGATAACATAATTAGGCTATCTGATGGCAGTGATGCAATACCAATAATTATTTCATGGCTTTCTGCCAATCAGAAACAAGAAAATATCTTGAATGAATAATAATGTCTATTATCCTGACATAGCGAACCAATCAGATTGCACCATTCCCATGTAGTATATACTTAATCTAGAGGGCAGTTCAGTCCAGATTAAATAAGCCTGGATATTAGGTTTCAGTTCAATAAGTTTCAGATATGATAATGACAAGTGTATTGAGTGTCAAATGAGGCGTGTACTGTACATAAGCCGGAATTTTTTTAAAGTTGCTCTCTCAATGTACTAATATACAGTTTCTGTACTGCGTGAGATACTGTTAACATTCTCAGCTGGGGACCATGTATCATCAAGGATGCCTGCCAGCTGCCGAAGTACCTCGTTGTGGCAACACATATATCTGCCCTGTGCTAGAGATAAATGAACCCCTGTTAATGCACAGCATACACTCCCCTTATTGAAGGCTGGCTGGTGTTGGCCGAAGGTCATATACTACACAATACTTAGTGTTGATTGTATGACTCCCCTGCCTGACAATTTTCTGCCTGTGCTTAGTTTTATTGCTGTCCCTTATACATTCATTGGGAGAGTTGTTGAACATCATTAGTAGACAAGCTTTGGAAGCTTTGAATTATTCAACCAATGATGAGAATGATAGCTGGAGTTTTCCAGATGTGGTATTAATTTCTAGGCTCATGACGCTTGGCAGTGGACCTAGCCACTCGCTCCAGGCTCACTGCTGTTGACGTTGGGAATTAATACATCATTAGAGAATGCATGTAGGTACATCCAGCTTCTGCACTTTACAGGCATGCCAGTTTTGTCCATCCTCTTCAGACTATGGTATAGTTGCAGGTGGGTCATTGCTTCCTTGTCAAACCAGTTGCCAAAGCACTTGTTAGAATTGTCGGATAAATTTTTATCCTGGGTCATCAAATAGACTTGCTGCAGATGTACTCCCCTTCTGAGAAATAAGCACTGTAACATTTCCCAGCTTTGGGATACTGAAGACACTGAGGCAGGTGGACACTTCACTCTGTTTATTTAGTTATCCTTTTCACTGTGCACTTTTCAGCTGCTTTATTTCCTTGTAGTCCCACTCTGAGACACACTCTTAACTTTCACATACACACATACTCCTTATGGTGGCAGCTCTCTCTCCCTCGTTACCGGCCTCCTGCAAACACACAGATACACCAATAAATAGTTGCTTGCATTTAGACACAACTCCTCAGCATGTTACCTACTGATTCTACCTGACACGTTTCTGTCTACAGCGGATGTTATAGCTTATTGGTTCCTCTGGTGCTCTCAGAATTTATTGAGCTTGGATGTTGGTTTCAGTGGAAGAATGCTATATCATCCATGAACTCTCAGTAGGATGGCATCTCTGTGCCGGATACTTTTGGGCTCCTTTTTTCCTGTCTCGCTGCCTTCAGGACGAACAGAGACAGTGCATCCTGTTATGATTTCCTGTTATCCTTTCGACTTTGATCTAGTCTGTGGTGAAGTCTGGTCTGCTGATTGTTGTCAGGGACATGGCAGTGTAGTATTGACATAAAAGTTGGCAAGGTGAAGCCAGATTACTGTGATGTTTCCATTATTGATCCTTGCTTCCCTAATGAGAAATGGGATATGGCTGAGGTTAAGGCAGCCTGAAAAGCCAGAGATACCTCCTTTCTGGACTGCGGACAACTAGTTATGAAAGATGATATTCTCTAAGCCAGAATGGAGAAGAACATTTTTCCTTCTATGCTGAGTAAGTAAATTGTTCAGAAATTGGTTGTCTCTGAGACCTTTTTCTTTGATGTTAAGCCACTTGTGCTTCCAGATTTAGGTATTAATAATATGAGCCAGGTAATAGAATGGTGGCATAGTGTTATCCAAAAGGCTTGTGTAGGCTTGCTTTCTTTTAGGTGCTCCAATTTCCTCTTACAGTCAAACGTTTTGCAATGCGCATAAGGCTAAATTTAATATTCGTGATTGACCCAAGGTGTGAGTGTGAGTCTGAGTGGTTGTATGTCTGTGTTGGCCCTGTGATGGTCTAGTGTGCACATCAGAGTGAACCCCACCTTCGGTTGAGAAAATGGGATTAGATTAGATAATATGAGCCAAGTGCAACCAAATCAAATTTAACATGACTATTATTTTACATAATACATCAATTATCCTCCAGGATCAGTTAAGTTTTTCTGACTCTGATTGTGCACCAAGTTTGCCTATATTAGTGTCAGACTGAACTGGGTTAGTCAGTAAAATCAAATTGTTCCCATATGGTGGAGTAAGGTAAAAACCTTTATCTGTAAATTCAGGAAGAGTATAAATTTGTGGGGGTTTCTTCCTCTATGTAATTGCTCTACAAAATGTAGTTCACATATCTTGAAGTTTTCTTAATTTTTTTTATTTAGCATGAACTTTATGATGAGCCACAGTAATTCTCCTGATTCATTTGTTTTAGAACTTATTTGATTAAATTTGCATTGGTCTGTAGATTACTCAGTACTTCTTTTCCTCCGCAGGGTGGTTGCATTTCTAAATTAGAGGAGTTTATCCTTCAGCACTTACTGATTTTAGGTGGTGTAGGTGTTGGGCTAGCCTTCCTACAGGTAAGCAATCTTTATTTATTTTTTTAAATCAGTATGTTTTCCCAACTTTCATATACACTTTTATAATTTTTTGTCATTATCTGTTTTTATTTCCTGAAGATTTTGGGAATTCTCTTTTCCTGCTGTCTGTATCAGAATTTAGAAGAGGAGCCTTACTAAGACCTTGCAACCTATACTCAAACACCAATAATACGTACAATTCTCAGACATTTTACTTTTGCCTTTATCCTCCTGTTGTGCTGCTATGCAATGTAAATATTTATGCAATGTAAAATAGTGAAGGACGCCAAACCATAGCAATATATTTTGGCTGCAGGGCAGTCGTTTTTAAAAGAAAAAAGAATATGAATGATTGGAAACCATGAAGTGTATGGCCTGTCATGAACCAATGTGATTATGAACCAATTTCTAATATTGGTTTGTCATAGGCCTGTTCCTGATACCGCCTTGAAGTGCATGATAATGGTGGATGAAATACTGTATAATCCCTGCATCAGTGTAATTACTTCACATAATGCAGTAACTGTATTAATTCTGCATTGTTAGTAGCATTAGTAGATATTTGTCTACTGTAAAGATTACCTTGATTAAAAAAAAATCCATTTGGACTATCCATCTACCAGATTTCCAAAGCAGAGGCCAAGTTAATCAAGCAGCTAGACCATCTTTGCCAGGTGGTGAATTATTTTTCCAGCTTCCTTATTACTTGACTAAATTAGCAGACCCGTGAGATTTGAGCTTTTTTTAAATTTGCTGTACTGTTGCATTTTTATGTTATTCAAAAACTTGTCTCTGAGGGTGGCACAGTGGTGTAGTGGTTATCACTTCCTTCTCCCTGTGCTTCTGTGGGTTTCCTCCCACAGTTCAAAGACATGCACATTAGGCTAATTGGCTGTTCCAAACTGCCCCTAGGTGTGAGTGGTTGTGTGAGTTTGCCCTGCAATAGACTGGTGAGCTGTTCAGGGTGTACCCTGCTTTCTCCCAGTGTTGGCTAAGATGGGCTCCAGCATCCCCTTGACACTAGTAGAATTAAGCAGTTCGGCGAATGAGTGGGTGAACATATCTCTGATCTTAGATTAGTAGTGGTAATTCAGATATTACTTTAATCTATTAGCATTAGCCTGACTGGTACAGACTGTATTTTGGTACATGGTCCGAGGTCAGAGCAAAATGAATTTTTCAGCAAGATGTTTTTTTATTTGAAACAAATGTTCATGATTAATTCATCTAAATTGAATCAATAAGGCTTTAATATATTGCATTTTTAAGAGTAGGCATACACCATCTATTCAAGGACAATGCTTGCACTGCTACTTAAAATGTATTTTTGAACTGACATGTAATTTGTATGACTGAGTAAACAGTTATAATATTTTACAGCAAGCATGTTTGGGTTGTATTCTGTTGAACTGTGTTACGTAAGTAATTATAATGTAAAATATAAATTAACGGGGGGCAGTGGTGACCCGGTGGTAAGGTGCTGGATTACTGATCCCAAGGTCGGGGGTTTAAGCCCCACTATCAATGGGTTCTCACTGCTGTCCCCCCAGTGCAGCTAACTGGGTTATCAAAGGCCGGCCATGTCTCT
>JAQMYF010000007.1:10156681-10174654 GCA_030014195.1 Neosilurus mollespiculum
AATTTGCAGATTTAGGTGTGTCTTTGCAGCTTGTTTGTTTTGTTTTTTTCTTTTTCAGATTGTAAACCCACAGTTTTTGAATTATTGTTTTTTGTTTGTTTGTTTAATTGTTTTTTTTCCACTGGTGTAGTGCTTGGCATGTCTGCCTCACAGCAAGAAGGTCCTGGGTTCAAGTCCCAGGCTTAGTGCGGGTGTTTCTGTGTGGAGTTTACATGTTCTCCTCTTACTTGCGTGAGTTTACTCTGGGTACTCCCACAGTCCAGAAACATGCACATTAGGCTATGGCTGTTTCAAATTGCCCCTAAGTGTAAGTGTGAATTGTAAATGGTGTGTGTGTGTGTGTGTGTGTGTGTGTGGTGCATGTGATGGTTTGGCAAGTTGTTCAGGGTGTACCCTGCATTCATCTGGTTTTAGCTGAAAAAGGCTCCAGAGTCCTCGCGACCCTAGTAAGATTAAACGGTTGCAAATGAATGAATAAATTAATGATTTTCCCCTTCTCTCTCTTTTTAGCTCCCACCCCTCAGAAGCTATAGGAATGGGTTCTGTCCGTCCAACTGTCTGTCACTTTAGTTTCCGGACATTTACTTGCCGCACGCTGAAGCTGGGGCTTTTTGGTATGCTGACTCACGACAGTGAGTGCTAGGATGAGTTTGTGTGTAAGTGACCTTGACCTACTTTTCAAGGTCACAGAAGCAAAATTGTATATTAAATATCTGGACATTTACTTGCCGTACGCTGAAGCTTGGGCTTTCAAACTTCTATAGTTCTACAATGGCATATTATAAGTGGTTCTGTGACAGGTTTGTGTGTGTCATCAGTGTGTTTTTTTTCTGGGGAGTCGGGGTGCATGAAATAGGACCAGTCCCTTCTAGCGTGGAGTTTCCGTCAACTTCCGTCAACCAAAACCAGTGCATTTGCCTGGCATGAGCGAATTGCATACTCAACTACTGTTGTTAAAATGCTGTGGTCCATCATCTTCTGTTGATGCTGATTGTTGTCCCATGGTCATCTGAGACATGTTTGCTTGGCATGATACTCAAACTAATTCTGGACTGCACAGTAAGATGAGTTGTGGTGGATGGTATGGTAGCACTAACCAAGGCCAGCAAATCTCTGCCAATATGAGCACAACATCAGGGCATTACTGTAGTGTGAGTAAAGCAACAGAAATATATTTTCTGCTTCTTTATTATGCTCTATATTTATTCAACAAATAAACACTTTATATCCTTTGAGATATAAGCTTGGCAAATGTGTAGTTTTTTTCTTCGGTATTGTATTTCTTGTATTTCTGTATTACTAATAGACCTAATGTAGGTTTGGCATTACCCACTGGATCAGGAAAAACACACTATTATGAACTATAATACAAAGGAATGGCACAATCTGATTGGTCCACTATCAGGGGATTAAAATAAACATTATCCTGAATGCATGATGCTTGAATTAAATCAACAGATACTCATGGCTTGCTTTTTGTTTCCAGTAGCATATAATTAAACTTGAGTGTAAAAAAGGCCAGAGTTGTGGTGTGATGCTTGGCATGTCTGCCTCACAGCAAGAAGGTTCCTCCCACAGTCCAAAGACATGCACATTTGTCAAATTGTCTGTCCCAGATTGCCCCTAGGTGTGAATGTAGGTGTGAATGGTTGTGTGTGTGTATTGTTCTGCGTTGGACTGGCGAGCTGTTCAGGGTGTACCCTTTCTTCGCCTAGTGTCGGCCGAGGTGGGCAACGGTCTCCCCGTGACCCTACCAGGATTAATCGGTTCAGTGAGCAAGTGAGTGAGTGAGTGTAAAAATACACATAAACAAAGCATGGCACACTTATGTTTTCATGTAGTGCGTACTGCCCTCTGAATAAAAAGGCTAAGCGCACACTATTAACTACACTGCATTTATGATTACGGAGTGCACAGAGCTCTGCTAACCTGACTCTGCCTTGGATAAAAATAAACTAAAGAATTCTTGTTTAAGTCTCTTTTGTTACACAGCTCATGTGACCATGGAATTCACCATGTGTTTGCCATGATTAGAAAATAAGACATAACAATTTTGTTTAATTGTGGGTTTTTTTAGTTCCTGTGTAGTATCTACAAAAAATCATGAACTGTTAATTAATATGAGTTTTACGAGCTCTTATAGCAAGATACCAGGGCTATTGGACTAATTAATATTAATATATAATTATTTGCTTATTAAAATTTGTTGTTGTCTTTTTTTTAACAAGTCAATAATTTTATTTCATTATGCATACCACTTCTCTTTAAGGTCATGGGCAAGCTGGAGCCTATAAGAAGCTCCCTAATCCATTGCAAGGCCATCAAAAACACCATTCACACCTAGGGGAAACCACAATAGCCATTTAGCCTAGTGTGCATGTCTTTTGAGTGTGGGAGGAAACCCGAGCACTCAGAGGAAACCCACACAAGCATGGAGAGAACTTGAAAACTCCACACAGAAATGCCCTTGCCAGACACAAGGCTCAAATCGAGAGCCTGCTTGTATGAGGCGACAGTGCTAAGCACTATGCTACCGTGTTCCCAACTCCCAGTCAAGCATCAAATGATTAAATAAAATGAAAAGCTATCATTTATACAAATTCATATGATTAGACATGAATGGATAAACCACAAAAGATGTTCTGCTCTAGAAGTTGTGATGCTTAGAAAGCTAGAGAACAGTGAACAGATTTTTCATGTTATTCAGCTCTGCTACAATGCCTTTCAGGTATTTGGTTTTGTCCACTGAAATAATTTGCTGAGACCACGTCCAGACTGCGGCCCGCAACTTTTCTCTATGGGAAACCAGCAGCATGTGGAAGGGAGAGTAATTGAGGGCAAATGGAGGTCACTGTTAATTCTATGAAGCATCGCATTGTCTTTGATAGTGAAGGGGAACAGCAGAAGAAAAAAATGCACATAGGCTTTTTCTGTAATGTATAAACCTGCAGACATGCAAGTTTAGCCATGAACAGCTGCTGTGTTATGACAGAATAATTACACTTTACACAAAGACTGTACTGTGCTGAATAGATTTCCTGTAACGCACCAGCTTCTACTGTTAGATCGATCAAAAAGTTATTTATTTGGGAGCTTGCATATGCAAGTTTGGACAACATGTTTTGACATAAGTGTACTCTATTTGATGCAAAACTTTTAGTTTACTAACATGTTTCATCTGCTGTAATAATTTTTGTCTTTCTCAGAGATTAAATAAATCAGAGGTCTGTAAAAGTGGATGATAAATGGTGCATAGATCAGAAGGATCTTTTTCAGAGAAGTGATCAGATGGGTCAACACCAGAGCAGGGTGGGAATGATGCCAAACTGGCTTATTCGCCTCTGCTTCTCCTGCAGAACTGTGCTTTCATTTTAATTATAGCCTTTAACTCTCCATCTACCTCCATCCTTCTTCAAAACACCCTGTTTGTAAAGGTCCTTTTGTTGGGTTGAGAAAAAGACCTAACAACTGGGCTGATATAATTTATTTGCTCATATTCCTTGTTCCTTTTATTCATCATGTGGCTCACTTTCATCTCTCTAAAGAAGGCCTGTGTGCTCAGAGTTGCTGAGCTGACGCCCGGAAGGGCAGTTTGTTTGTGTTAATAGCTGATGTTTGGGTCACCCCCCCCCCTTCAGGTTACCAGTCTAGTATTTTCATGAAATGGCCTGAAAGACCAAGCTTACCACAATACACTTGAAAGAAGCAGTCAAGGTTGTTGTTATTGTATTTTTATTTTTATTTTAAATTTTTATTTTTTAGTTTTATATAAAAGAATAAGTGAGTGATGAGTATTAAAGTATAACATTGGCATCCAATACTATAATTATATTTAAATTTTTTCACAGGCTCAAATGAAACTAAACAAAAAAAAAAAAAAGTAAATATAATAATAGTATTGGATGCCAATTGTATACTTTAATACTCATCACTCACTCATTTATTCATTTGCCAAACAGCTTAATCCTTCTAGGGTCACAGGGAGGCTGGAACCTATCTCAGACGGCACTAGGAGAAAGTGGGGTACACCCTGAACAGCTCACCAGACACACACCCACATCCATTCACACTCACATTCACACTTAGGGCCAATTTGCAACAACATGTTTTTTGGACTGGGAAGTACCCGGAGGAAACCCATGCAAGCACGAGGAGAACATGCAAGCCCAGGACTCGAACTCAGGATCTTCTTGCTGTGAGGCGGATATGCTAACCACTGTGCTACTGTGCCACCATAAAACTTTTATACTTAAATGCAAATTCTTTGCAGTCATTGACCAAATGAAGTCTGGAACCCATGGATATCACTAAATGCTGAGTTTCCTCAGATGTTGTGCCAGGTCTACACTGCAGTCACATTCTGTTGCCGATTATTTGTGGGTCTCCCTGCCTTCATTTCTTTCTTCAGTGAGTGAGATGCATGCTCATTTGGGTTGACTAACCATTTTATAATATTTTATTGCTTTGCCTTAAGAAGCTCTTGGGTCACTTTCTTAATACGTGTCATTATTAATTTATATTGTTAAGTGGCATCCAGTCAGAGCAGTGGTGGCCCGGTGATAGGGTGCTGTATTGCTGATCCCAAGGTTGGTGGTTTGAGCCCCACTGTCGACGGGATGTCACTGCTGTCCCCCCCAGTGCAGCTAACTGGGTTATCAAATGCAGGCCATGTCTTTCAGGCCATGTCTTTCGTCAAGAGTAGGCTGCATAGCCATCAGCGTGTTTCTGCCCTGTGATGGCCTGGCGAGCTGTCCAGGGTGTACTCTGCCCTCGCCCAGAGTCGGCTGAGATGGACGCCAGCCTCCCCGTGACCCTAATTAGGATCAGAAAAAGAATGGATGGATTAGTGTCAATAAGTCAGTTTTGCAGCATTTGACATTTGATCAAGCACAGAAACTGTGACTCTATATATGTTAGAATTTATTCTGCTACTTCTGTCAGCAGCTGCATCATCAATAACCACTAGTGACCCAGTTACATTGGCAGTAATACATACCACATGCTTGATGGATGATGTGGTATGTGTTTTATCATGAACCCTTCCTTTCTTTCTTCATACTCTTCCCATCATTCTGGTACAAATTATGCTAAACACTCTATGTTTATGTTCATGAAGGCACCTCGCGATTGTACACTTGATGGGTCAACTAGCCTAGAGTGTTCTTGACTCGTCTAGATGTTGGCAAAGGGTTTTTCTTCATCAAGTAATACATTTGACATTTTATTCTTTGAAAGCATTATAAACAGTATTACTTTGTACACTTGATGAAGTATCACTTTTCAGTTGACAGTTTTTTTTAGGGTTTTAGACGGAGAACATTTTTTAGGCCCTCAACTATGTGTAATGATACGATGATATGTTTTTGTTGGTGACTACAAGGCACTTCTGTAAGTCATACAGGGTAAAAACCATCTGCTGAATGCTGTTAATTGAAGTCCTGCTTATGCTAGTAAACAGTGTACATGGGTATACATAAAGTGGCTGATTACACGGTGTGGTTGATTTGACGGTGGTGCTGATGTTTGTCCTGCTCAGTTTTTATTATGAGTCACTGACCATTTGGTTAAAGTGCTCTAAATCTCAGAAATGGATCATTTGAGCTCAGCAATATTACTTATTATAGTTATACAATTATAGATAACTCTAACATGGTTCAGTCAGCATTGCATAAATAAATAGCATCTATATCAGATCTGATTAATTTATGTTTGGTCATGTGTAGAGATTGTAGCTCTTTTTTTTTTTTTTTTGGAATGATTTTTCTCCCCTTGAACTAGCTGTCTGGGCTATTTTTAATGAATTTTGGATTATTATTATTATTATTATTATTATTTTTTTTTTTTTATTATTATTTTTTTTTATTACCTTTGTGGAAACCTTAGAGCTCATTACTCATAGCATGAAGTTCTCTGGTGTTTAATTAACATTTGCTCTGAAATCATGCTCACAATTTCCATTTAAGTTCAATTGGTCTCAGATAAACATTTCTTAATGTTGCCCTTGATTCTTCATGATTCATTATGAGGCGGCAGATCCAATGAACTACAGAAGGATGGACTCCTTTAGCCACTTGTCGTGCTTGGGAATATGGAAAGCAATAGCAAAGCACAATTTTGTTCTCAGTTGTGTGTCATTACGGATGCAATGTGTATATTAGCACTTAGGCTAATCATGAGCATTCCAATGCAGATGCAAGTCACACACACACACACACACACACACACACACACACACACACACACACACACACACACACACTTTCACATATTCCTCTGAGAGTTGTAATTAAACAAATGTGATGCTACACCCTGTGCTTATGTTCTCTTTCACAGTTGTTTTATTCTCTCAGTGTGATTACAATAGCACAACAGACTGAATGCTCTGAGCCTTTATTTGATTCCCATGCATCATTATTCTGTGGTCATAACAATAGTTTTCCCCTCTCTTGTATAATGAAGTGATGTTAAGAGATGTAAAATGAACAGCATGAGTACACTTCAACACACTTCTCTTATTTTTATTCCTTTCTCTCTTTCTCTTTTTTAAAGATATCCTTGTGCAAACATTGAGATAAGGCTGTTTTTCTCTAATCTTGACCTAATTAACTGATTCTTATTTTTATATTGCTACCATTTGCATCACATTCCTCTCTACCATCAAAAATGGAGGAGAATAACATTGTTTCATAAAAGATTAACATCCGCTCCTCAGTTCATTTTAATCCCCTAACTCATCTTGGCTTAAGAGCAGGGTTGTGTAACATATTATCGTTGTCTGCAACATTAGCTCTGAGATCTGAAGGGTAAAATTAATTAATTCATTCATTTATTCATTCATAACCTGCTTTTACGCGGGCAGTGGGAGAAAGTTTCTGTGGGAGCAACCTGCACCTTGAGTAAGTTGTGTTTAGTTTTCTATGTAATAACACGGTCACTCTCAAATCAGTGACAAACCAGAAGCTAGAGGGACAACATACAAACCACTGTAGAAGAACCACCCATCTGCTGTGAAAGCCCGTGAAATGAACTAATAACCTGGTGGACTTCTGCTACTATGTTTGTGCGCATGTGTAAACCCTCCTACTTGACACCAGTTTTGTTCAGACAGCAAGTTGCACCCGGAACAGGATGTTCTGGATCAATTTGCACCACCTCAAATTGGAGTAAATTGCACTCACCGGTGTCAAGTCGTTTCCAAATAAATTGTTTTTACACAGGCAGTCGTACCAGATCAACTTGTTCTGGGTGCAAGCATGCGCATAAAAGGTCTATATACTAAAAACTTTTCCAGTTTTCCTTACCACTCTTTCAGGGTTATGAAATAACTTGTTTTGAAATGCTAATGCAACTTTTCATCCCTACACTAATTAAAGGTACCTGACATAAGTGTGATCTATACCAGTTCCCATCTGCAAATTCTAGTCATTGTGTCTATAATTAATCTCATGTCATTGTACAACATGGAGCAGATTAAATAAGCATTTACCTCAATGGTTTTTTTGTAATGTATTATTTTAGTGATTTTCTTTATTTTTTTTCCCCCTAAGACACAGTCATTGCATCATTTATACTGCTGTTCATGCGAAGGGCTTTTGGTTGAGGGTATAATTGTGTTGGGGGTAAAAGGCCCCCATAATTGGCTAGTGCCACACTGATTGAGAGGCGACTGATACCTTCTCATCTAGAGAGCATGGCAAATAATGCTTTCCTGGTTCCTGGGCAAATGATTTTTTGTTGCATGAAAAGCATATTTGAAACCACCACCTCCCTGATTATTATACCACAGTAGCACACCTTGCTTTTGCATCCAGAGAATTTGTGAACACCTGACACTATTCACAATATTCACACGCCTTGTCTGGCACTCAGGCTTAAAATAAAATCAACTAAGTAGGCCTCCAGTAAAGGGAAGTACCTGTAGCTTGCAGAGTGAAAGGCTTTGTCAGACTGATTGAATGCAGACAGATGGCTAAGCATGGATATCAGGGCCTTACTGGTGTAAAGGGAAACATCTTGGCAAAACTGTAATGTTTTTGCCCTGCTGGCAACATCAGTGTAGGATGAGATTGGGAGGGAGGGGAGGTTGGATTGGGGCTGCTGCGTGATGATGGTAGTGGTGGTGGTGATGTTATGGATAACAAAGCTGTCAGCAAGTTTTAATGGAGGAAAAGCCTTTAGGGAAATCTCTGTAGTGCGCAATAACAATACTGTTGCCATGCTTTTGGCAAACTAATTTTACGTTGATGCCGTCTGGCTGGAAAAAGGCTGCATTTCATGCTGATGTGTGTAGGCAGAGAGAAGAGTGCTTTTACCCTTTCCTCCTATATGCTTGCAAAGCCTCAGAGGAATCTGCAAATAGTACTGATTGTTGTGTCAATCACCTGGAGTCTGAAAGCACATCTTCATGTATATAAAAAAAACACATTTTCAAATGAATGTACTTTATTTAAATCTTAACCACTTTTAGTTAAACACCAAGGCATTTCATGGATGGTACATGCTTCTCACTTGTTGCTATGTGATTTTTTTTAAGGAGAATAAATGGGTAACACTGAGTAGATGTTATTGGAATGGACTCAGAAAATGTGTACAACTGACCATATAAAGGAAATTTTCTTCATATGTATCCTAATTTATTTTTTTAATTGTAGTGCAAAATGCAAATGTATAACAGTGGATGTTGTTGCTATATGGAGGAGTTGTACAGTAAAATGGCCACAGGTAGGAATGATTTTCTGTGTTGTTCAGTGGAGCATTTAGGTGGTATCAGTCTCTCACTGAACGTGCTCCTGTAACTGAAGGTTGTGAAGTGGGTGGGAGGTATTGTTCAGTATAGACCTTAACTTCCTCTCCAACACCACTGTCGGAGGGTCCAGCAAAATCCCCACAAAGTTACTGGCCTTGCGGATCAGTTTGTTCAGTCTGTTGGCATCTGCAACCCTCAGCCTTTTTCAGAATCTTTTTTAAACAGGACTATTTATGGGTTTAACAATGGCATAATGTATTAAAGGTGATGGTGATTATGTTTAACACTATAAGCTTTAACCACAGGCTATAAGCTATGTAATATTTGCTTTAATCTGTTTATTAATAAAGGTGTGTTCACTAAGGAAGCATTATTTGTTGATCCACCCTCGTGTATAAGTGAGTGTATGTGTGCGTGTGTGTGTGTGTGTGTGTGTGTGTGTGTGTGTGTTCATAAGAGCAAGGGTAGTAACTATACCAGAAGTCACATACTGAAATCATTGATAACCCCAAATTCCAACTTATTTCAGATATTTTTTGTTTTAAGAAAGCAATATGTGTTATTTATAAATTTATAAATGTATATTATTTAGTATTATATTATCTGCGTTTAAATCAGTGAAATGACATCAGATAAGTTGGATGTTGCCCAAGTTCCTTATTTCCCAGATTCCAAGTTGAATATCCATCCATCCAACTTTGGCTGCAGAACAATTTTTAGAGTTATCGGTACAGTGGATAGCAGCATAACTTCAGGGGAAGTTGGAAAACCAAGCCAGGTGAGAAAAACAATAGTTTATTACAGCTGCTATAACACACAGTACCAGTCAACAGTCTGAACACACCCACTTTATTCTAACTGAAATAGGAGGTGTGTCCAAACTTTTTACTGTTATGTATGTAGTGCAGCAGTACATACCCATGTGTGTAAAAAGTAAGCGGGATATAGGTACGTAGTAATTAAGGAGGAAGACTGTAAGTAGTGAGGAATGATGATCATTATGAAGCACTGACAAGGGCTAGGGTGAAAATAGAAATAGCTACAAATTCATCTATGACAAATGGTTTTCTGTTCCTCATGCATAATGCATATTGAATATCTATTATGGGATTAAGACGGCAGTCTATACCAAATTGTGATCAATTCAAAAAACCTAGAGGTTTGTTTGTTTATTTGTCTGTATTTCTATCTTTTATTTGTTTGTTTGGTAGGCTGGTTGGTTATTTTGCATTAAGCAGCTTGGCTTTTGACTAATGTTTGATCTTAATACTTGACTTAAAAATGTATCTGGTTAAATTTGGATTACATTGAGGTACTTTTTTTTTATTAACAGAATTAGATTTCATGACTGATTTTTGTTTCCTTGGCTTCTGGTCACAGAGAGTTCAGTCAGAAAGTGAATTTTTTTTTCTGTTGTATTATTTATTTTATACTTTTTTAATGGCAAAAAGTATAGGCTATGCAGTAAGACTAAGAAAAGTTCATAAACTTGATCGCTACGCTTTAATGATACTATTGATTGTAATCATTAATCACTGATACAACCTGTGCTGTTTAAGTGCTTAGAGTCATGTGGCCAAGCTTCTTGATCCAGAACTAATATGGAGCTCCCTTTGCTGCTTCCATGTTGTCCCATTTTCTTTCTGATTCTGACCCCAGATTAGTTTCTTTAAAGGGCTTTACATTGTTCCACTGATCAAAACCTCATACTTCCCATGACACAGTTAGCTGCAGCACAGTGATTTTCTGACCTCTGTGGGGAGGTTCAGGTCCAAGTCCGGGTTCATTATAATGTGCTGGAAACTCTTTAGACTGTGCTGCTTTTTCCTTTTTGCCATCCTTGCGAACATTGATGTTTAACCATCTTCCACTATTGATGGTGAGCAGTGGTGGCCCGGTGGTAGGGTGTAGGTCGGGGGCTCAAGCCCCACTATCAACGGGATGTCACTGCTGTCCCACCATTGTAACTAACTGGCTTATCAAAGGCTAGCCATGTCTCTCACTGTGTATGGTGAGAGGCATGTAAAAGAAACATTGCTTCTCTTGATGAACCATTTTCGTCAAGAGTAGGCTGCATAGCCGTCAGCGTGTTTCTGCCCTGCGATGGCCTGGCGAGCTGTCCAGGGTGTACTCTGCCCTCGCCCAGAGTCGCCTGAGATGGGCGCCAGCTTCCCCGCGACCCTAATTAGGATTAAGCGGTTCAGAGATTGAATGAATGACAGAGGTGAAGTGGTTAACATGTCACAGTTCTTCCTGTGCTTGCGTGGGTTTCTTCCGGGTACGCCGGTTTTCTCCCACAGTCCAAAGACGTGCACATTAGGCTCCCCGTGACACTGGTAGGATTAAGAGGTCCGGCACATGAGTGAGTGAGTGATGAGTGAAATTTAATACAGTCCCCCGGCCTCCAGAAACCGAGCTGCAGAAGTTGCACCGCAGCGCCACCTGGTGGATCCGCATCTTCAGCTACTTAAAGAGGAACTGTGACTGCAAAAAAAAAAAAGTGTCCAGTGCTTAAACACTTGATTTTTAGTTTCACGTCCAGGTTTTAACATTTCCCCACACGTGTCTGAATTTACCAGTACGAACACTAAATGTACGTTATTCATGTGCGTTATTTAAGACGCAGCCTCCCTTGTTAGCACGTCAGCGGAACTACAGTTATGACCCCAGTTTCGAGACGGACCATTTAGTGCGCGGAACTAACCTTAAAAGCAGTCCTGTAACGAGCTGTTTTGTTGATAAATCTATGAATAAAGCTTTTTGTGCTTAATTTTCGATTTGTTAATGTGTGTTGGATTGTTATCGCTGCTGTTAGCCCTTGGGACGTCGTTAGCTGAGGAGGTTTTTATTGCAGTGAGGGCTGTGTGTTGAGGGTAAACAACATGACGTCTAAACCTACATGTCTTATTGTTGCCAGTGCAGCGCCTCAAGGTATGTCATATTTAATATCACAGTGTTTAACTGGTGTTCATTAAAGCGGGACTATAACACTGTTATATTTGCACTGTTAGGGGTGTCGGCCCGGTCTTTCCAGCAGTGTTTCTCTCTCTGTAGTCCTGTGTTTAACCTACAGACAGCTACACCAGGGGTGAGAATTCACTGAAGCACCTACACCTCATGGCTCACTGACTGGAGTTAATTCATTCAAACATCACTTCAAGAGAAATGCTTACCTTTACTTCTCTCACAGGGCAAAACTATTGACTTCTTCGGGGTTGATGAAAGTTCATCTCGATGGGTTCAGGATTTCAGCGTCAAACCCTACGCCACTCCTGCCAAACTGGAGTCTATTGATGGTTGAACTTAACTTTTCTGTCTTTTCTTCTGTTATACAGGACTCAATTTAGCTGTTTTACATTGATAAGCCACTAAAACAGTTAATTACTCCCGTACCTCTATAGTGTTTTTTACCAGTTCCAGGTTGCAGTCATACAAAATGTGTGAAAGTTCAAAACTCATGAAAGAACAGATCACAAGCACTATGTGTGTTGTATTGCAGGTGCCCGCTACCAGGCTCTGTTGATCCCAGACTGCCCAGGAGCTTTAAAAGACCTTGCCCACAGTGGCTCGCTGGCACGAATCCTCGCACACTTCAGCTCTCAGAAAAGTAAGACACCATGCTATGGAGTACAAGCTGTATTAGTCATTGTTCAACGTGATTTCTTAAAAAAAAGCTGTCAAGGTTTTCACACCATTCATTCATTTTCTGCACCACTTAATTCTAATTAGGGTTGCGGGGAGGCTGGCGCCCATCTCAGCCGACGGCAGAGCACACCCTGGACAGTTTGCCAGGCCATCGCAGGGCAGAAACACGCTGACAGCAATGCAGCCTACTCTTTTCACACAATTCAACTGCCCATAAGTTGTGTAAATGTACAACAAATGTCCAAAATTCTACTATGTGTTTATTAACCCTGGGTTTACACTGGAAGCACTATTTCCATAATTTGAGAAAATTGTGATGCACGTGGGGGGTCTTGGGATCAAAGCATGATGACCTTGAGTGCACTTAATTAATTTTTTTTTTTGCATAAAAATTTGCCACGATTATTACGAATTATCGCAAATTGTGATAAAGCTTGGGAATCGTAGTAAAGCATACCGGACCTTAACAGAGCATAACAGATAACCGTGATGAACCATCGTAGATCTTGATGATCTTAGAAACACGATTCCTTCAAGTTTCATCTCTTGGATGCACCCTGCCTCCTTTTTATATCCCCAGTTGTACTCCAAGCGTGGTCATAAATAATGGATATCTGTGCTTTTTTTGAATCATGTCCCCAGTGTAAACCCATGGTAAGTAGCCTTTGAACTTGTAAATCAAAAAGGAGTTTAAAGCAGATGGAAATAGATTAAAACAAGGACTTTTTGAAATCTTATTGGGCTGAACAGTTTTCAGAGATCAAAATAATCTTGAAAATTAGTTTTACACCAAAATCTTTATAAATGATTATCCATTTTTTTGATAACCCATCTGATGTTATTTAGCCTATTTGCTTTAAATAGCCATGACATTCTCCCTTTAATGAATTGAGAAAGTGGGACATGAGGATTGGTCAGTCACTTGAGCATTACTGAACCACTTCATGTGTGTGGGTGTTTTTCAGAGCCTGTGTGTGCTGTGGGACAGGGTGTTTCTGCACTTTGCTGTGCCACAGAGGAACAGAAGTGGATATTTAATGGATACAGCCTGACTGGAGTAAGATTTCAGATTCTAAAAACAAGCTATCAGAAGGAGATAGTGAAAATTTTTAGTATTGAGTCATTGTTCATGTCCTATTTCTTAAAGCCCTCTGTGTTTGAGCTGGTGCGTTCTCCAGATTTCGCCAACCTTCCTCTGATTGTGGAAGACTTTGTGAAAGACAATGGAGGATCCTTCACAGGTGAATTTGCAACATCCTTGTCACTAAAATCTCATCAGTGCTCCAACTGTACATTTCCCCCCATGTTTAAGTGCATCAAGCATGTCTTGAGTTGTTATAGTCTTTTTTTAGTAAATGATGTTGGATTCCATAACAGAAATGTTTTCTTATGCTAAGAGAGAACCAATTCTGATATTTTGCAGCCAGTCAAGAGGATGCACTGCATGTAGTCCTGGACCGTCACCTGGTGACTGGTCAAAATGTTCAGTCTACCACAGCTGCAGTGAACAATCTGATCCTGCTGTGTAACAGCAGGTAAAATCCCCTCACCTTTTCATGTGCACTGCAGTGTTGACCAGTGACATAGGAAAACTTTGGAGGAAAAAATGTTGCTGCTGTTGAAAGCAATTTATCTTAATATAAGAATATAAGAAATATAAGATGCTCTTAAGTATATTACAGTAAAACGGTGTAACCCAGGGATATGACATCACTATATTTACCCCACGCAGACAAAGTTTGGGGGAGCATGTAGGCCTCACCCTCTCCGTCTGTCCATAGAAGACTAAGTGCTACTCCTTTTAAACCACTTGGTGGATTTTGATAGTACTTTATACAGCTGCTGTTGTGTACCACCTGAACATGTGCATGATCTGGGTCTGGTGTTTTG
The DNA here is from genome assembly GCA_030014195.1 of Neosilurus mollespiculum. Taxonomy (NCBI): domain Eukaryota; kingdom Metazoa; phylum Chordata; class Actinopteri; order Siluriformes; family Plotosidae; genus Neosilurus; species Neosilurus mollespiculum. Next base: position 10,170,963 of record JAQMYF010000007.1, read on the forward strand.
AAGTGGAAATAATTCAACAGCTAGATCACGATGCAGGCGGAGGGTATTCTGTAGTGTTGACTCAGAGGTCTAGTTCACTTGGAGTTAGTCATAAAACATGGATGTGTTTACACAAATCCCCTGAAGTCTACCCAGTAACATTGTGTTAATTTGGGGTGCTATTTCCAGTGAAATCCCTAGGTTGTAAAGTTTTACTGTAGCATCTACAATGGATCAACTAAAAGCTCTTGGAAACATTCTGAAGAATTTTAAATGTGTATTTTTGAGAACTGCAAACTGGGTTATTCACAAGTTATAAAAACATAGTTTAACAATTACAGATTGACCAAAAGTTGCTGGTAAGATGCAATACAGTATTGAAATTGTGTTGTCCGATAGTTGGTGCCATTTTTAACATTAAGCACTTGAAGCCTGGTGTCAGTATGAAGCAGGTTGAATAAAAAAATCAAATTATTGTGGAACCATTAGACTGCAATAAATCATGAGTATCACATACATACTGCATGAATCTACTTCCTGTTAGTTTCTCACAGAAAGTTATGTGATCTTCCTGTAAAACGTTGAGAAAAGTATAAATAACTCTCCTCCATTCTATTAGTTATCTTCAGTGTTTGCATGGATAGTACCATGTGCTAAAAATAACTATTGCTGCACAGAGACGAGTAAAGTGACTGTCTCTTCTATTAAAGCTCCCTTCAACATGTTTCTGTGAACATCACTGACAGTGTTGATGTAAATAGATGGACTGCTACTCTATATGACTTCTACTTTTCTAAACCCAAAATTTGTGTTATTACATCGTGCCATTAGTTCAAAATAGTCTCAAAGATGTGATTACTGAATTTGCACCAGTTACAGTAAGGTACATACACTTATAATTAAAGAATGATAATCCAGCATGCATGTCAATGTCTTCCTTTACACACTCACACAATTTACATTTTGTAACAATATAACATTCAAATATTTCATAAGATACCACAAAATTCCATTAGCTCTTTCCTTTTTATATAATAAAAATAATTTTATTGGCATGCTCAGCACTGGCATTGTCATAAACAACAATGTACCGCAACCCATCAGTGTTTGGAAGAGGAACGAGTGTGTGTCAGTCAAATTCACAAAAGGTCATAGAAATAGTCCAAGCCTTGTCCAAGTTCCCACATTGAGATTCCTGTACCCAGTTCTGTAGCCAGTGCGAATCGTAGCTGGAGAGACTAAAGCAAGAGAATAAGCAAATACATACCTGGAAGTGAGTTCATGGTCCACCATATTTGTCATAATATTACCTTTTACAGTTAGTCTTACCTTTAGTGTTGGATAATAGACTGTATGCTTCACTGAATTTCTGAAATATATAACAGCAGCCACAGTGTTAGAGTTCAGTTTAAGCAATTTCATAGTATTTACTTTTACATCAACAACCTTAGTGACTTGTTACTGAATTGACATGGAAGCAAAAAATATTATGTATTAATAATATAATTTACTGCGATGGCCTGGCGAGCTGTTCAGGGTGTATCCAGCCCTCGCCCAGAGTCGGCTGAGAAGGGCGCCAGCCACCCCGCGACCCTAATTAGGATTAAGCGGCTTATTGTGCATGTCTTGCTGTTGCTATTAAACCCAAAATAGTGTTTGGACATGAATGAGGCTAAGGTTCAATAACTAAAATTGCATTTTAAGCAAAAAAACCCAAAGCAAACAAACAAAACAAAAAAACCCTCAGTCTCATTAAAATAACAGAACCGGTAAAAGACAAACAAAAGGCCTACAGCGGCCTTTTGATTCAGTGAGACGGGTGTGTGCGTGTGTGTATATAACCTTTTGTAGTTAAAATAGTGTTCTCCTGCGTACTCATCCCAAACAAGCTTTGGTTTGGCTTCCTTCAGAAGTTCAATGTACCTGCAAGAGACCAAAAGAGGAATAAAGAGACACACCTACAGCAAAATACAAGCTACTATTAGGAAATGCTGTGAGTCTCACACACACAGGTACTACAGCATTTCTCTGAAGTCATACCTGCCCCCAAGCAAGGGCTCAGCTCCCCCATTGACAGTGAAGTCGAGACCATACAGGTTCAGTCCCAGTAGGATCTTGGATCTCCATTGGCTCTGTGGTGCAAGCTGCAGCACACAATCTCGCATCCAGAGCAGCGGAGAACTTGGGCCTGCTCTACAACACACACACACACACGTAACATAAACCAAAGAGTTGGGAAACACCAGGGATCACCCAATATGATATCACAATACCCAAGTCCTGATTCAATTTAATATTGAGATTCTGTAAGTAGCATGATTCTATATTACAGTTTTTCTTTCGTTATAAATTTAGAGCCTTAAAAAGATGGGTCATACTTCTACTGTAAAGCTTTTATTCCAGAGCTGCACAACTGAATTACACACGAGTAATTAAACATAACGTACTCCTTAGGACTGTCATGTCTGCCCGCCTCAATGCATGCTTGTGGCTCGCTTCCAGGAGGAGCACACTTCAGTCGCGTCTAACTATGCTCACCAAAACATGCGTGTTACATGTAAATTAAAATTTATTATTTTTAAATTTTTTTATTTTCGTGCCAGTGTGGTGATGCATATGTCACCATGCATAGGAATTGTGATTATAATTGAATCTATTTTTTCCATCTCTACATAAACCTATCATCAAACAGAATGTGTAAATCCTAAAACATTTCCATGGACAACCACAGAATACCCAAATACTAACCCAGTCACCTGTTTCAAATAAAAACAGTGTTTTAAAGTAAAGCAAAGCAGGAAGTGCAAGAGAACTTAAATGTAAGTGCTATAGCTGAGGCATGACAGTATTACACTATACACTTCCTCCCTGTTTCACTACCTTATATTTCATCTAACAAATTCACTCATGTTAAGAAAGAAGAAGAAAAAACTACAGTCACATAGATTGTGTGAACTCTCAGGGGTTATTATCGAGATATTTCTGTATTTTGTGACGAACCTGCCCGGACTGGAATAGTCATAAGTCATCAAACTGAATGCATCAACAACCGGAGCCAGTTTTTCAAAGTCTTCCCTTCCAAACATGCCTGGTTGGTGAGACCTGGAAAAAAAAAAACCTTCTCATACACAGTACTCAATAAAATACTTTTAAAACAGTTTTTATTTTTCCTGTTAAGTCGGCTGGAACACGGACAAAAGGCAGGATTAATTGCAATATGTGTGATCGTATGTTATTATTTACCCAGGAATGATAGCAGGAGGGATGACAACAATGCAGGTGAGCTTCCCAGCCTTCAGGTAATTACACAGGTGTGTTACCAAGTGGATCAACTCCCTGTGTTACACAAAAGAGGCATAGCACACGTCTAGTAGTGTCTTTAACAGAATAATAAAAATACGAATTAACACATTCACTCATTGATACACACATACTACGCCTGGGCGATATACTTCTAAAAAGAATTCCTGATTTTTTTTAACCCTCATGCGTCAGTTTAATTTACTACCCTCTTAAGTCATGACAAAAATGTCCACTTCCAAAAAACTGCTATAAAAACTTAACAGATTCATATTTTTCTTCTGCTTTTTTTCTGCATAAATCTCTGAAACAACTTCCGCCCGGCTCAAAAATACTAAACATTCAGTCATTTTGAGGATTTTAACCCCTTAAATGCCAGTTTGATTGCTTGATGTCGCTGTTGTTATTTATGA
>JAQMYF010000007.1:10178622-10206897 GCA_030014195.1 Neosilurus mollespiculum
GAGACAGTGAGAGAGAGAGAGAGACAGTAAGAGAGAGAGAGAGAGAGAGAGACAGTAAGAGAGAGAGAGAGAGAGAGAGAGAGAGACAGTAAAAGAGAGAGAGAGAGAGAGAGACAGTAAGAGAGAGAGAGAGAATTAATTACATCCGGAGATCCTCACCTCGGCTTCCTGCACTTTACTGAGTTTTTTGGCATCTGTTTTGGACAGTGTGCCTCTGATCACAGGGACTGAAGAGGAGATGCAGAGAAACAACAGAACAGCTTTCATTTCACTCTGCTCTTCTCTCCTGGAGGAAAACACCACACTCAGTGTAATGTGTTCATGAAGCTTAAGAATTTATTCAGATAAATAAACAATACTATTATATAAGTAAACAGACTTTTAGAAATGGAAACAACCTGCTGTTAATTCAAAAGATCTTCAGCATAACATTCCTGTGATGTCGGGTTTCACTAAAGAATACATGACTATATGAAGTAAAATATAAATAAATAATGACCCATGCTCAGTTATCCAACCTGCATATGAGAAACGACTCGGTTCTGACAGTGTTAGTTAGCAGGCTTTAGTTAGCTGCAGAATGAAAGGTTGTATTCCAAACGCCTCCCTTTTCAGACTCACAGCGCGCTATATATCGTGCAGAAGCTGCGGTGTTACACCACACGTAGTGCACTTACACGACCAGTGATAAATATCCATTTAGGATACGGCCCACCTCGTCAAGCAGACAGCCAGTAACGCTTTGATTTAACCAACGTTCACAGCGGCTTTCTATTGATATATGCTGTAAATCAAACAAACAAAGCCATAACTTACCAAATTGCTTGTATGCTCTGATTACTATTTAATAATTCTGTAGAAAAAAGCACAGTGTAAACATATCCGAGCACCTGACTGACTGACTGACTGACTAGCTGGTCAAACAAGCAGAGTGACTGCGGAGTTTCATCCCGCCCCCTCCAAGAGATCAGCCAATCAGATACAGCCGTGTCAAGGCCCATCAAAATAACGCGATGGGTGCGTCGCAAACCAAACTCCAAACTTCATGTCTTTTTAAAGGATTCATAGGAGGGCGGAGGGCATATACATCTGTCCGGTGTCCGTATGCATCGATAGGCTGATCGGCTGTTATCCATTGCTGAGTTCCAAGCATGCTGAAACCGGTCTCTCCACAGCATTTTTTTTTTTTTTGGGTGCTGGGTTACTGATCCCAAGGTCGGGGGTTCAAGCCCCACTATCAGCGGGATGTCACTGCTGTCCCCCCAGTGCAGCTAACTGGGTTATTAAAGGCCAGCCATGTCTCTCACTGTCTATGGTGAGAGGCATGTAAAAGAACCATTGCTGACTTTCGTAAAGAGTAGCTGCATAGCTGTCAGCGTGTTTCTGCCCTGCGATGGCCTGGTGAGATGTCCAGGGTGTACTCTGCCCTCGCCAAGAGTCAGCTGAGATGGGCGCCAATGAATGAATGAATGAATGTATTAGTCCTGCAAATTATTGTCTCTGAATTTATATTCCCGCAAAATATTGCCTCTGCATCCAAACCCATCCAAAGTGAGCACACACACACTCAGAGCAGTGAGCTGCCACACATTGGGCACCCAGAGAGCAGTTGGCGGTTAGGTGCCTTGCTCAAGAGCACTTCAACCATCAAGGTGAAGGAAGGAAAGGTGCAGCTCACTCCCCCACCAACACACGTTTTTCCTACTGGTTCGGGAATCAAACCAACGACCTTTCGATCCCAAAACCTCTTCGCTAACCATTAGGCTATGGCTGCCTGCATAACATCATAATGCAGTATTATTATTATTATTATTATTATAATAATAATAATAATAATTATAATATTTTACCTTAAAAAAAATCCATAACGAACAACAATTAATTTAAATTATTTCACTGTGGGGCTCCCGTTTAAGTTGACTTCATTTTAATACTGAAAATGCTCGTTAGCTATAAGTCCGAGCACTTGTGACTGTGTATGTGTGTGTGTGTGTCTGGGGGTAAGAAAGAGAGAGAACAGTCATTTGGAGCAGCCTAATGTGCATGTCTTTAGACTGTGGGAAGAAACCGGCAGACAATGCCATCTCCACACAGAAATGCTCTCGACAAGCCTTGGACTAGAACCCAGGACCTTCTTGCTGTGAGGCAGACATACTAATCACTACACACTACACCACCCTTCTGCTCTGCAGCCTATTTAAAAAAATCCAATTTATGTTCAATAACCTGTCATGTCATGTCATTTTCTGAACCGCTTAATCCTAATTAGGGTCACGGGGAGGTTGGCGCCCATCTCAGCCGACTCTGGGCGAGGGCAGAGTACACCCCGGACAGCTCGCCAGGCCATCGCAGGGCTGCTCAATAACCTAATAAATAAAATTTGTTTCTTTTTGTTAAATCATCTTTTCCAATTATTTGTTAATTAATAAAATAAAATTCAACTTATCTTATAAGCATTATTTGATGTACATAATACTGAGTATTTTTGTCCATTATGATCCTTCATACAGACTTTTACCTTTGCACTGGTAGTTACACATATCAGCATATGATGACTTCTGAAAAGATACTTACACAAGATACTTACACAATTTCCTCCGGGATCAATAAAGTATTCTGAAAACAATCACTGAATAAACCAGTTAATGTAGGCAGATGTGTAATGTTATGCATCACCTCATCTCGTTTCCTGAACCACTTTATCCTTTATTAGGGTCGCAGGGTGGCTGGTGTTTATCTCAGCAGACTCTGGGTGAAGGCAGGATACACCCTGAACAGCTCGCCAGACTATCGCAGGCCAACACAGACACAACCATTCACACTTACATTTACACCTAGGTGAATCCAAATATATCCATTTAGCCTAATGTGCATATCTTTGGACTGTGTGAGGAAACCAGAGTAACTGAAGGAAACCCACGCAGGCACGGAAAAACAACACACAAACACCCTTGCCTTGAGCTGGAACCCAGGACCTTATTGCTGTGAGGTGGAAGTGCTAACCAGTACACCACCGTTATGCATAATTTCATAATCATATTTGAGCCATTCTTATGATTATTATTCTTAAACTGGAGACATTTCTGAGTCATTGTTGTCCTGAAAGGTAATATTCCTTTTAATCTTCAGCATTTTATCAGAAAACTGAAAGTTTAATGCTTTTGAGAAACTTGCTGTAGGGTTTTGCTTTACTTTAGTCAGACTTGGATGCTTTTATTTCATGTTCTTTAAATGAAGAACATGTAAGATTGTTGGCACATGTAGAATACAACCAGTACCCTCCAGAAATTCAGGTCAAATACAGACCTCACCCCATTGAGGGGATGATGGAAGGAGCCATAAAATCTTGGACGAGAGCCTCCTTCCCTCAGCAGTGGATTGATCTTCCAGCATGACAGTGATCCAAAACATATGGCCAAACAACAAAGGAGCAGATTAAGAAGTATATTAAATTCACAGAGTGGCCTAGCCAGTCTTCAGACCTTAATATATAGAAAATCTGTGGAAGGAGCTGATGCTTCAATTTGCCAAGCAGCAGCCTCGAAACCTTAAGTACTTAGAGAGGATCTGTAATGAGGAGTAGATCAAACTCCCTCTTGAGATGTGCACAAACTGGGTGACCAACTTCAAAAAATGTCTGACTTCTGTGCTTGCCAAAAAGGGCTTCTCCACCAAGTACTAAGTCATGGTTTGCTTGGGGATCAAATACTTATTTTACTCGATGATATGGTTATCAGTATATAACCTTTATATAGTGGGTGGTTTTTTGCTAGTCTGTTAAAATAAACCTACCATAAAAACTATAGATCATTTATTTCTTTGGAAGTGGGTACACCAACAAAAGTCAAAAGTAATACACAATGTATCACAGAATGTTTTATTTCTTATTCTACACAGTGAAATATTACAATATAGAATCAAAGACTTCAAAAATTATTCAAGCTGTAGAAGGAAAAAAAAAAAAAAAAGCTAATACAAGAGTAGAGGAGAGATATATTTAGCGATGACTGAAAAAGCCCTGAGGGTGGTTGTACTTAAAAGGCTTCAGGCGATTTGGTCCTCTGGAAGTCAAAAACAAACAAAAAATTCAGTGAATGAAGTTTGCGAAATATAAAAAAATAGACAAACAGACAGATAAATAGATAAAAATGGGTGATAGGTTTGGTACAAGATTTCAGAAGACGGTGAAAGCATGTGCACTGTATGTTTTTACCTGGTGGCACGTAGGCACATCTTCTCCCTTGGGAATTCTCTTGGGCCCTCTGAGCCATCGGACACTTGACTTTCGGTCTCCAGATAAACATCCAGACATACACAGAGACGCTGGATCTGGTTTGTCAGTAACTGCAGGCCTGGTCGAGGTCCCTGGAGTTCAGACCTAAACATATTCACCTCGCTCTCCAACGCCTGTCCGAAGAAGAAGCAATCAGATAGGCTGCACACAACGTAATGTTATAGATTGTATAACCTTAGAAACACACAGATGTGTTACAGATGTTACGAGTATTACAGTGTTACAACAAGTGTTACAGATGAATTCAAAATATGTGAGATCATGGCACATCCATGGAAGCAAAACATTACCTGCCACTGAACAATTTTTGAAGTGCTGCCTCAGGAAATTTTTAATTTATCGATGATGGCTTTTTAAACAGATAAAATACACTGCAGATGCCGATAGTGTACAGTTTGAGGGGTGTATATTTGTAGTATTAGGCTTATTTCGGAATTCTTTATAAAGCTGATATGGCAACCCTGTCACTAATCCAACAAGAGTCATCAGAACATGACATATCACCATGGCCTTCACACGTCAGAAAAGATGAATTGCAGAAACCCCAAAATATCAAAAGGCACAGCTACACTGCCTAGTAGAAGTAACCGCCAAGTTTGATGACGTCTCCAGCGGTTTTCGGATTCTGGCCCAGAATTGAAATGATTACAGACAGATAGACAGATGAACGGACAAAGCGATGACTATATCCCCCTGCATTACATGCTGGGGGATAAAAATATATGTGTATGTGTTTTTGAGAGTGTGTGTGAGGGAGACAGAGAGAGTGTGATGTTTGAAAGAAAAAAACTCAATGAGATAGCAGAGTTGAGTTTTTAATCATTTGTGCTCCTGTGTTTCTGTATATACACCCGGAAAAAAAACCCAGTCAAGCATGTTGAGAACATGCAAACTCCATACAGAAACATCCGAGCCGGGGAATCGGACACAGGATAATACTGTTCTTACCCGCAGGTTATCGTCTGTGCGGCCGCTGCGCTCTCCTTTCCAAAGCAATGAAACTGAGAAGACAGGGGTGGTCTCTGGATAGCGAGGATTCAACACCACAGCAGCCTGAAGACGAGCTGAGAGTAAAGAGAGTGTTAAACATTGGATCATACTGGTGCTTTAAGGTGACCGTAAGCTTGTGAGAACACAATGTCTTTCTGGAACTTTAAATCCCATACATTTTTCATCTTTTCACTTTGTTCACCTATATATATATTCCTACTCACCTGTTCCCCTCTCCACTACTGCCATGAAAAACAGATCAGTCCCCCGCACCAAGCCAGCCTTGATTACATGCTGCACAAAACTTAACTCCTAAACACACACATACAGACACCCACACACACACACTTTCTTGGCCACAGTGTACACAAGTATTTATTTTACATACATATTAATGCAGACTACATGGGAATTGTGTGATCTGATTGGTCGACTATCTTGGGATTTAAAAAAATTTATTATTCTGAGCCTGAATCAAAATGACGGACACTCACAGTTTGTTACGGTAACTCAAAGCAAGCCAAATCATTATGACACTTTAAAATAAAATAATAAAATCATTAAAATTCTAATTGTTTCAGTTTGTTTTTCTTGAGTTACTGCATGGTAACCGGTAAGGTTAGAAGGGAGTTTCACTACCAAACCATGTATGATAGCTTCTCCCCCAAGGCATGTTCTCTGGAGTAGGCAGAGAAACTCGCATTAAATTTAAAAAATTAATAAATAAAAAAATAACAACAGCAACTAAAAAAACCTCACACCTAACTCTTGAGGGAAAAAAACATCTCAATCTTACCATCAAATAGATTGATTCCAAATGTTGCTGCTTTTCGTGGAATAACTCTAGAATGAATGGATGAGACGGCCAGCTAGGGTTAGCTTTAGCCTAGCGGTCGCTTAGCTTGCTCAAAATGGAACGCACAGAGTTCACCTGACCAAGTCTGTCATGGTTAATATATGAGAAAATAAACTATAAAAATCTTGCTTTAACACACATTTTTTTATGGGATAATGGAATAATGCTTAAATCTAAATAGCAGACAGCCTCACGGTATGCCAGACACCAATTCTGAAATCCAAGACATCTAACTAAAAGCACCTTCTTCAAGCTTTGAATGAGTTTCAAAAGATGTCGTACTATGATTATGATAGCGCATGTGCAGCCACTCTCATCCAAGTGGAAAAACAAACCATAGAAATCACATTTGCTTTCCTTATGTTCCTGTGTAGTATATACTAAAACAATTATTTGCCTCAGGCTCAGTGAATCATTGTTTAATATGATATTATTGTTATTTATTACCCTCAACTTAATAAAATATCATTTTGTTCCTGTCCTGCATTAGAACATTATTACAATGAACTGAAAATTAAGTATTATTGTATTATTAAGCATTACACCTGGGTATAAATCTCAAATCTAGAGAACAAGATCAATAAACTTTAACTTATGGCGGACAACAGCAATATGAAGCTACTGATTTAGCCGTAATGCCCAAATCATAATAAAATTTCTGCTGTACTATGACAACGTGACTAGTCCTTACAAACAAAACAGACATACCAGGAAATCCTGGTAACTCATCATAGTCCAGCGGGCCAAGCGAGAGACCACTTTAGCTGGGAAGAGATGCTGGCACTCGGTGGAGACAGGAACTATGTTATGCTCTATAACAAGGGACACAAACATCAATAATATACAATAAAACATAGAAATAAAAAGTTAAATGAAAGTCTCTCCAAAGCCTCTTACGCTTACAACAGTGTAAGAGGTATAGTTTGGTGTTTGCTTTGTAATGCTGAACAGCTGCCCTTGGGCTTGCAATACAAGTGCGGTTTTGTTTTCATTATGTTACAACAAAATTCTCAAAATCAAACATGTAGAAGGCAATAAAGATTGTCAACCTAGAGAGCTGAACTGTTTGTGCAAAGCCAGACGAGACAGCAGGCGTCCTCTCAGCAGCTTCATGGTGCTCTCCATATGGCTGGCACTGAGAGAACTGCATCCTTGTTCCACCTGCAAGCATTCAGTAGTCACAGTCACCCAAATCTCTCATTACTAAAGTTTCACTATCATAGAAAAGAATAGAATTATAGCTAGATGTGATATAGCTATTCTATAGCATAAAATAGCTATGTGATATAGCTATTCCAAAATCAAGGCAAAGCGTGCTTGTGAGATACATCGGCTCTCATTTAGCAAATATAACACAGAAATCTGAGCTGATTCAATCATAGAAATCATGATATGACAGGGCTCGTCTCTGATTCATGAAGCACCTTGTATCTCACCAATCACGGTGGCAGCTTATTTATATACAACACCTTATAGATATTCTCAGTACAGAGGCCACACCTCTACACTTTACAAGTGTAAAAGCTGTCAATCAAGACCAAGGTTTCACTGCATTACCAATAATTCTGGCCAGCCAGCCAGCCAGCCAGACACTTTAATAATCCCAGAGGGAAATTCACAGTTTCCACCAGTATTTAGAGTAAACAGCACAAACTTATGCTATAAAAAACAAACTTGAGTTAAAGGCAAATACAGTAAAGATAAAAAAATGTAAGAACATAAAGTAGACATAGTTAAAAAAAAAAAAAAAAAAGAGTAAAAGAATTGTGGGTATATAAGTGGGTATCTAACTGTGGTTAAATAATAACATAAGGTAGACTTAAGATAGTAATTTAAACAGATAAAGCAGAAGACATGTGCATATGGATATTAGGTGGACATGCAGATAACACTTCCGTTCCTTTCAAATTACTGATTGAGGTATGCACAATGCAACTCAAAATCCTGTCCGGTAGCGACTGAATAGTTTTGCAACGGAGGGTCAGATATATGAAATCAATTCACCCCAAATTACTGAATCCAAAATTATTCTTTAGAGAGTAGAATATCATACATAAACACCATGATACAGTATCTTCAAAATGCTTAACGACAGTTAAAAAAAGAAATAAATCCAAGCATGATGTTAAAAGTGCTGCAGTAAATACTGTACATTCAGGTAAACACTCGTACCTGCGGTGTGTCACTGGAAAACTGTAATCCTCCCAGATTCTGCACCCAGATGTATGGATGGCCAAATTCAGACACATAATCAGCAAAAGTTGTGATGCTATATAACAAACAAGTGAGACATGTTTCAGCTGCACTTTTTATTCACCATACTGAGACCCTACCAATATTGGTGCAGTACAGATAATTAGTATGAATAAACACCAGTGTAGCGCCTGAGATCATCGTCTGCTTACCCCACTTTATCAAACTGGTAGCGGTTGGTCGGGTTGGGGGTTTCTTGGCCATCATCATTAGTGTACAGGCAGTTAAGAAGCGTTTCTGGGTTCAGCAGCTCCCTACACAGCAAAAGTTGGGAAAACTGAAATAGTCTAAAAACTGAACAAATGTTGTCTTGCACTTAACAGCTTCTTCACCCACCTTTTCCCCTGAAAACCACTTTTGATTTATTTTTGTTTAACAGTCTGAAAGACATGATCCCTCACCCTGCACTGATGGCTCCTGAGAGGTCTGAGGAGGCAGAAACTTTCGCTTTCACAGTGAGAATGTTAAGGTTCATCAGATAATAAAAATACAGATGCAGCACACTGCCATCTAGAACAGAGGAGGGACAACAGACGTCACATGATTATACGGATTAATGCATTCAAAATAATGCTTCACTTATGACTGACATCTGTTGTGCACACACACCATTACACTTGAGGTTGATGCACAGTGAGAGTGGATGCCGTTTCAACATTTCTTTACGCTTGTCATCGAGCTGAATGCCCGTGGTACCACGTCGCCGTTTCTAAACAAAAACAACAACAAAAACATGAGTGACAACAGGAAGGATTTACTCCAAATGTAGCTTAATTTTGATTATTGCAACAATTAAAAAAAAAAAGAATAACATCAACACTAAAGGGCACATTGTGATAGAAAGGACAAAATGAGATCAACTTACAGTGTTCTGCGGTTCCTCCTCTGCATCAGAATCGCTCTCGTCATCTTTAGGGGAAAAGCACACACACAGTCGATCAACCCAAACCACTCTGAATTTTATACTGCTTTATTTTGTCACAGTTAGACATGCATGACATTTCAAGGTAGTCATATTCCAAGCGATTTATTTCATTAGCTTCTCACACAAGTGTTCCTTCTCTTCTGTATAACGTCGTGTCCTAAAACCAGGGCTGGCAATGTGAAAACCCTGACACCCTCGGCTTGCAAACTGAATAACCTGATATCCTGGCCATTAAAAGGAAATTAAACCCAAACTTAATAAAAGCTTATACACATCATATACGTCTTATATGGGCAGTGGTTAAGGCTCTGGATTACTGATTACTGATCCGAAGGTTGTCGGTTCAAACCTGCCACTGTAGGGTCCTTGGGCAAGGCCCTTAACCCTTAAGTGCTCAGTTGTGTAAAAACTGATGAATGTAAGTCACTCTGGATAAGGGTGTCTGCCAAATGCCATAAATGTAAATGTCTTTGAACTTCAAGATGCCCTATTATTACTACAAGCTTCTTCAGGAAGAAAAAATATTACAAGTAATAAATCCGAACAACATTATACTGCAAAAAACCACACGTGTTGCATGTGTATGCGACAGTAAATACAGAAGTAGTATGCATATGAATAAATGGTGGTATACGTCATTCAAAGTGTTCTCGAGATATCACGTTCACAAGAATGGCCCACATGAGACTGCAATGACCTCGACCTTCGTGAAGGTTGACATTTGGGCAAAGTTTGAAGGAAATCCCTCAAAGTGTACTTGAAACATCGCATTCGCAATAATTGCTCAGACGGACGTAGATTTGTACAACCTGTAAACATAGACGCTCTAGCTATTGCTGGCACAGAGGCATTAAAAAAAAGCAAATTTATAAACATTTACTACATTTTTACCTTGAGAATCCTCAGGTGGCCTGGAAAGAGCCTTGGCTTCATCCACATCTCCACTGATAGACACCGACAGATTCTTGTCTGGAACAAAAAAACACATATTTCCAATTATCGCAATCAGCTGCACCTATTTTCTATTTTCCCAGGACTCTTTGATTGTGTACCAGATGCCAAAGATAATAAAGTCAACCAATATGGGGGTAAAAAAGAGAGTGCATTGTTTAAAAGAGAAACATCTGCATTACCACAGGCTTGTCCATAAGCACTGGCCTGCACAAGTAGCACATACAGAGGAGGAGGAAGGTGCCGTGCAACCTCAGCTTGTTTCTGCACACGCTCAAACGGCATTGACAAGTACTCCTGCACGGGCAGAGATGCCTGAGGAGGGGAAAAAAAAAGAGAGACAACTGTTAATAATGACAGGTTAGCAAATGTGTGGCTAGAATATCATCCTTTGGCTCAGCAAGAGGAGCTCTTATAGTTATACAGTTGGATATATTTTCGTTCGCCTTGAATAGATGGTCTCCAGTAGAACTAAAAAACCAATTCTAGAAGCTTTTAAAATCTGAAACAGATTACATTTGATAAAAGTCATAAAAGTACACTGTGGTCTTGTTAGGGCAAATGAGCCGTCCGAGCAAAACTTCACCTGTGTCAGTGAATTACCTGCATGATGGCTTGCAGGCCTGGCTGAAGACTGCTCAGGTACTCCTTCTTCAACTCAATTCCTTTCATGATCTTTTCCTTACTGCACAGCGAGCTCTTATACTGCTCGGCCAACCTAAAATACAATTGGCAGCAACCAGATCAATCACATCCCTTTTAAAACCGTGCACACTGCAGGCTTAGTTATAAACATGATTGTTTTGTCCATGATGAATAAATGATCTTTTGTAAATTTCAAGCATATATTCCTTCAAAATGTGCAAAACTTTCATTTCATTTAAAACATGACCTTTTAATTCTAAACTATATAATATATAAATCATGTGATTTATTCAAAACAGCCAATAAAAACTCATAAGCTACATTTAACATTAGCCACGGAGTTCTCTTTAGCATCACTTGGCAGAGTGCTGTAGGTAAGGTAAGGCAAGTCTGTTGGGCTTTTTAAACCTGAGCCTACTGGCTCATCAGACCCAGAGCTTATTCCCGGTTTCTACAGCATGAAGCGATTAGGAGTTCAACTCCTCCCGGATGGGACGCTAGACCATCGCAGGTTAACTTCCCAGTATTTCTACTGGTACCCATTTATACTGCTGAGTGGACAGAGGCACACTTTTGGTTAAGCTTTCTTGGCACAGTGGGGGTCTAACAGAGATTCAAACCCATGACCTCTCAACCATGAGCCCAGCACCCTAACCACTACACCACCAGCCCCACAGTGCTGTACCGTAGATGATCATGCGTAACTATCTGTAAGTAAAAGATTAGGATTAAATCATAGTTTAAATCATTGTGGAGTCGACTGACACTGTACTTGTAGGCTGTGTGGGGAACATGTCTGTGTGCATGTGTGTTATTTTCATCTAATTTGTCACCTCTTCCTCTGCTCCAGTTCCCAGTCCAGACGAGCGAGTGTGAGCTGGTGAGGGTCGTCTTTGGTGAGATGGGGACGGGAGATTTCAGCTGGGGCTTCCCTAAAGAACTCATCCACACTGACTAAGTCAATCTCTTCATGCTGGGACCTTCATACACACACACACACACACACAATTTATTTTCTATTTACAAATTTACAAGCATCAATTGAAGCATTAAGCAATTTACTTTAGTCCGTACTTGAGTCGTAATGCATCTGAGGTCTTTTAATATTTCTATTTTGTGTCATTGCATAGTTCGGGGACCAACAATCACACAAAAAAGAAAACTTGTTAAAAATAAAAAAAACAGGCTAAAAATTTCACTGAATTACTTAGAAGCAGAAATGAAACAGGAAATTGGTTGTTTTGGATGCACATGAGTGAGTGGAGGCATGCTAAACAAGCAGGGCACTGAGGACCGGACCGGTGTTTGAATTGGAAAGAAAGAGAGAGACAAACACACACAGAGCTAGAGAGAGATTGACACAGAGAGAAACACAAAGCATCACTTTGTTATGGAAAATGCAGGGGTGGAATTTAGCAAAACTAAGCTACTGTCCAACAGGATGAGTGAATTTATGTAACTGCTAGTCCTCCTTCATATTTACTGATCAGGAAGACTATATCTTCCTTGCCTATTGGATTTGTCAGGTCGCCAGCAGGATGACTTGCTAGCTAATTTCACTCGACCTACAGACTTTTGTCTCGGCACGGGCCACCGGACTAGTGTTAATTTCCACCCCTGCAAATGTATCACTGAGAAAAGAACCACTGGAAGGAACTCAAATGAAAATAAAATTAGACTGAAATGTAATTTTAACTGTTATTTTAATAAAACTCCGTTCCAGGGTAACTATCGATTCACATAATACGACTAGCCAGCTGTATGGAGGAATGTTAAAAGATTATGTTGGAAAGTTTCGATTAGCTAAATGAAGATATCCTCACTTACTTGAACTCAAGGCATTTTCCGATTTCTTTCTGCAGATGCATGACTTCATAGAGAAGATTCTGCAGCTGGAGGTGTAACACGTCCACCTTCTGCTTCGCCTACAAAATAAAAAAAAACTAAATACAGAGCTTCATCCAAGTGCGCTAGAAACACGACCTAATTAAAAAAGAAAGAGTGAAAGAGCGTGCACTGTGTGTACCTCATGTGTCTGATCGCGCGCTTTCTTCAGCCTCATGTGAGACAAACGATTCAGTTTCTTTAATGTGATGAAGTGTACACATCCTTGCCTGCGTTTTGCTTCAACCTCTACACTCTGGAACACAAACACACAAATAGTGGTAGGGTCACCCGAGCTACACTGTCATGTAATTGTTTTTTTTTTTTGCCACCATCACAAAGATGGTACTCACCCCTTCTTTGGATCCACTGGCTTTCAGCTCTTGGATTTCACCCATTAGTGTAGCCAGTGCCTCACAGGTGTTTTGATATAAGCTGTAATCCTGTTCAGGGTCTCGACCTTCCAGTTCCACCTCTTCATTATATGTACGTACTTCCTAATGGGGACACAGTTGATCAGAATGATTATATATTATTATGTGTGTTTAGAATTTCCATTCCTCTTAAAAAGACCAGGTGCCCAACAGGGATGTTCTGGCCTGAGCCGACTCCATCCATGTACACACTCTTAAAACAGAAATGCCTCCACTGGCTCGGCCACCTGCATCACATGGAAGATAGTAGAATTCCCAAAGACCTTCTTTAAGGAGAACTCACATCCAGCAAAAGGCCACGAGGACGTCCACAGCTACGATACAAAGATGTATGCAATCATTACCTAAAATCCACCGAAATCAACAAAAAACTTGGAAAACCCTTACAAATGACAGGAAGACCTGGAGGCAAGAAGCCCACGACTGTCTGAAGAAATTCAAAAAGTAACAGCTGCTTCACTGAGACAGCGACTAAAAGAGCAGCCATACCTTCCGTGTTATCAGTGCCAGAAGGAGTGCTACTCCTGCATAAGAGGGGGTGGGGTGGGGTGGGGGGGTATTAGGTGCCTTGCTCAAGGGCACTTCAGTTGTGAAGGTGGACAAAGAGGAGGGACTGCTCACCTCGCTCATCCCTACACATTCTTTCTCCTGGTTCTGGAATCAAACCAGTGACATTTTGTTAAAAAAAAAAAAAGTAAACAAACAAACAAAAAAACCCACCCGCTTCACTAACCATTAGGCCACTATTGGTATGTTTTCTTCGTTGTGAATTAACTCTGTCCAGCCCTCTGGTCGAAAATTTTGATCATGTCTGGACTTTCGCAATTCGCTTACGTTCATTATTTCAATATGTTTTATCTTGAAGGCAGCATGAGAGGTTTCTGCAAAAAAACGATGTGTAGATTCTTCATGAAATGTCTACCGGAGGATGAGTTTTAGAAGAGGAAGACTTTTTTTTAATTAAATTTTGGAGATGATTTGGATCAAATTCTGGATCTAGGATGTTTTTAAAGGTTCTTTAACATTGTGAGATCACATGGGGATTGCCGGGCTTGCTGGTGGTTTTCACTCTCTGTGTGCTCTTGGGTTTCTTAGGCTCTTTCAGGTAAGACCAACATAAAAGGACTTTTAGCAAATTCTGAAAAAATGCCCAAGTCCCTGCATAAATAAACTGATGACCTGTTTGTCTACAAGGTTACAATAACAGCAGCGACGGGGAAGGAAACTCTTTCTACCGACATTTAACTGAGTGTTGGATGTAAATGGGCCTTCCAGAGACATCACTGTTTCCTGTTGCAGTCCGCTGTGAATGGTTCTGTAACCCTGAGGGTTTATTATTATTCTTTTTATTATTATTTTTATTGAAGATGGACTCTGACCTGCTCTCCTTCTCCCCGAGCCCGTTTAGTTTCAGGAGTACCGCCATCACTCCGGATCACTTTGGTCTTACGCTTTTTGAGCGGGTCAGAAGACATGACTGAAAACAGGAACACGGTCAGGAGACCTGCATGAATCACAATAAAGCCATAAATAATATATTAATAACCCAACAATAATGCTGCACCACAGTAAACAACACACTGCACTGGTATTTAGGGAGGAAACATGCGGGCTTCACCGCTCACTATAAGTGTCAGGGGTTAGCAAGCTAGCAACCCGCCTAGCAACAAGCTGAACTACTTGTTTATTTTCAGGCCTCACGAAAGATCTTCAGTTTTACACAAGCATGAAAAGTGTGCATTGTGAAATACTTTAACCGACATCATTACTCCTCACCTTTGATAAATTTCCTTTGACAAAGCTACATGCACCCTTCAGCAATAACTGAGCACGGAATTATTTGGTGAAAAAGACTACAGTCGCACTTCCGGTATTTTTTTTTTCCAAAATAAAAGTCCTTCAACGAAATAGTCCTTACATTCACTTTACTCATTTCGCACCATTAGGTTTCAACAAATGTTATTATATCTGGGTTTTTGTTTGTTTGTTTGTTTGTTTGTTTTATTGATTATTTATTAAGTTCATATTTCATTTTTGCATTTTTGGGTATTTGTATTGTTCAGGTCAGGTTGGCGTAGTACCATGCCTATATCACAGCAAGAACCTCCTGGGTTTGATTCCCCAGAGAATCCAATGGTTTCTTTATGGAACTTGCATGTTCTCCCAGTGATTTCTTCTGGGTACCCCGGTTTCCTCCCATAGTCCAAAGACATGCGTATTAGGTTAGGCTGTTTCATATTGCTCTCCGGTGAACGGCTGTGTGTATGTGCTGGCCCTGCGATGGTCTGGCGAACTGTTCAGGGTGTTAATGGGTGTACCGCCTTCCTCCAGTGTTGGCTGATATGGGCTGCAGCCACCCCAGACGATTAAGAAGTTCAGCAAATGAGTGAGAGTGATGAACAAAGAGAGAACCCAGCTTTTAGATGTACTTTTATTTTGAATATGTGCACTTAAGCTTCACTTCCTCTTGAGAAAGTAAACAGGCGACGTATTGTGCATTTCTCAAGGCAGAGGAAGTCTACAGACAAACTCACAGTTTATTGGTAACCATTTAAGTAGGAATATAATATCATTTTTTTCTGAGTTGTTGGTGTTCTTGCACTAAATCTGTTGGTTCCTAATTATCAGGAAGTAAATTGGAAACTGCAGAAAAATGAGTGCACTATTACTGCATGTGATAATTTATGTATTGTAGTATTTAGTCTGCCATTGAATGGAAGGTGTTGGATCATCTACTGTAGTGAAGAAAGTGAAGGGTTATATTGATTAGTATGTGCTGTGGAGCTGTCAGATGAGTTGAAATGCTGTGGGTGTTGAGTCAGAAGCTGCTGTCAGTAACCTGGGTGCTGGGAGCCTAAAACAAAGGTATAGAGTGGACTTCATTTTTAGTAGTATGTATTTCATACTAGTGCCCTATTCATTCCCCAGGTTCCTCAGTACCTAAAAAGGGAAGAAGTGTAGTGTGCGCAACTTATCTTACAACTTATCTCCCAATTACAGGCAATCAGATGGTGTGGTTGCTTTCATTGTACACATTGGTATAGAGGTCCTGTTTGCAATACAATAAGTGGAGGATTAGGAACCAGGAGGGATGGTTATTTGGATCCAAGTGCAATTAGGATTTTGTTTAGTCTATCCGTTGTATTCAAGAGCACAAGAATAAATCTTAAATGGCTTTTAAAACATCACGCTGGAGTCTTTTGAAAATGGCAGTAGAATAATGCACGAGTCATTGTATTTTGTTGGCGTTTATCTATATAGTTGTGTTGTTGTTTTTTTCTCTAAATAGTGGACTTTCACTTGGTCACATGCAAATTATATAGGTGGTGCTAGTAAACCTAGCTGTAACATTGGTTGCCTAAAATTAATCACAAGAAGAAAAGCCTCCTTTTGACATTGTATCAATTAAAACATTCACAGATGTATGACACAAACCTAGTTTTGTTTACTGCCTGAACATTTAAACTCAAATATTAAATTAAATAAATAATTTCAATTAATGACATCCTTTTTTTCCCCAGATTAATAGAGGAAAGAGTTTGAAATCATTCACTTTTTATATTTGCAAATACCACCACAAGTCTGAAAATGAGTCTGCAGTTAAAACTGTTAACAGACTCTCACAAGGAGATGGACTAGGCATGGAAACATGGCCCCAGCAAGAGGGTTGTCATCCTAAACAATGGATAGGATTATAAATGTCCTTCAAGAAGGAAATCCAACACAGAATGTGTCAAAAAGCTATGAATAAAATTTGGTGCAGGTATAAACAAAACAGGCAGAACAGTGGAATAGTGGTTAGTATGTCCGCCACACAGCAAGAAGGTCCTGGGTTTGAGTCCTGGGCCTGGGTGTTTCTGTGTGGAGTTTGCATGTTCTCCCTGTGTTTGCATGGGATTAATCCAGGTACTCCAGTTTCCTCCCACAGTCCAAACACATGCATATGAAGTTAACTGGCTGACCCTAAGAGTGGGATTAAGCTGTTCAAATGAGTAAGTACAGACAAAATGGGAGGGTCAAAAAAGACCAAGGAAGATGTAAAAGCATAAAGTAAGAAAAATCAGGACAGTAGAGTTAAAAACAGAAAATACACAATAAAACAAACAGTTATTATTTATGTCAGAAGTGTAAGAAATCATCCAAATTAAATTAGATTTAAATTTACTGTAGAAAAACCACGGAAACCCAGCAGGAACACCTAAAAAAAAAAGGTTACAGTGGGCTAAAGAGAAGCAGTCATGGAATGTGGATGATGATTAGATGAAAGTGATGTTTACCGAAAATCAGACTGCATTGGCCAAGGAGATGACACCGAAACCTTTGTCTGTTGCTGTCATACATATAAAGAATACTACTTTAAGAAAATCAATCACGGGGTTACATGTCGGGAAAATGACACACAATGAACTCATTCATTTCCTCAACAGTCAGTGCAGGGTGTACATGTAAATTTTGGCCCCCACTCTTATTCCTTTCATAGAAAATAGTTTTGATGGTGATGAAGCCATTTTTCAGGAATACAGTACATCTTGTCCCTACAAAGCAAAGAGTTCAGTAAAGGAATATCAACAAACTGACATAGCGAGTAAACATTGCAGCTTTTAAGACAATTAAAAATTCATGGTGTTAAAAAATGGTCCATGACAAGGCTTTATCCTGCAAAGCTGATCTGTTCACTGCTATTTAAAAAAGCGGGGACAAGCTTGATGAGGAATATTGGTTTACATTAGTGAAGTCCATATCCCAAATAATTCAGCCCGGAGAAAGTCCTAACTGTGATTTTTATTTATTTGTTTATTTTGGTGGTTATTCCAACATGAAATGACTCTTTATTTTTTTCTTCTAATAATCTGGGGGAAAAAAGTTATTTATTAAAATACTGTTTTTTGAGATATGTTTTACGAAGCCAAAATGTTTAGCTATTAAAAAAAATGGTAATAGAATAAAAAAAAAAAAAAAAGCTAGAATGGTAAGTGTGGTGATTCCACATTTTTACTCAGGGGTTGTACATGTCCATGAGAAGTTTACTCAGTATTTTAATAATGTATTCAATGTCATGGTCTGTTTCATAATGCTTTGTCTACTGGACAAATTAATCAAGTTTAGTGGTACTAAAATTCTACCAAAAGAAATCATTGTGTCCCCCGTGAAGCATTGAGGATACTATCAGAGGTTTAGAGGCTGTCTGCATCCGCCACTGCAGATACTTTTTTGTTAAAACTCTAGCAGTGCCATTCTTTATGGATTTATTTTGTATTTATGTTAAATGGTCCGTACGGCATGCCCTACAAGCACATTGAAACCGTGTCACCTTGATCTATTTCCAATTAATACCAGTTATACTTAGTGTCAAGGTCTTCAAGCCTACTGAAACTGGGTCACCTTGACTTAATTTCACAGGAGCCATATGAAATATGCACGTGGTTGTGTAAAAAGTTAGATATGTCATAATTAACTCAGGATTGTTTGTTATTTATACCAGATTTGCCTATGGACATGCCTGTTAACCCTGTAAAAACTAGGCTAAACAAGAATCAAATTTAGTAAAGCCATGATGATACTAAGTGTGCCGTTGACCACACAGGGGATACACCTAGTGTTCAAGAATGCATTTCTAGAAATTTACATGCCACCTGCCAAATGCTGTAAATGTAAATGTGAAGCATGATCATCAGCGCTTCAGTGCATTTGTACAAAGTTGAATGTATGAGCAGTGATTGAATTAGAGTAACTAATTCTAAAAAACAGTCTTGACGCTATTAAACAGCTACTGAACACTTAAATGTGTTTTTTACCTGGAAACTAAATTATATATTTGTATTGTGATGAAATTATGGAACACCCCAGAGCTAGTGTTAATGTAAAATGCCACATTTTAAGATACAAATCTACAACCCAGGGGTTGGTGGGCTACCTCCCCCATTCCACAATATTAAGTGGCACAGAGGGTAAACATAATTTTGAACACACATTAATTCAGATCACCTACCATAGAATGTGTCCCATAGAATGTGTTGAGCCTCTCTCATTCCTGTATTTTCAAAGTAAAGTAAATTTGGTCCTGGGCTTGGCAAGGGTGTTTCTGTGTGAAATTTGCATGTTCTTCCTTTGCTTGCATGGGTTTCATCTGGGTAATCTGGTTTCCTCACAGAGTCCAAAGACATGCAGATTAGGCTCATTGGTTGTACCAAATTATCCCTAGATATGAGTGTGGGTTTGAATGGTTTTGTGTGTTTCCTTGCGATGGACTGGCGAGCTGTTCAGAGTGTACCCTGCTTTTACCCGGAGTTGGCTGAGATAGGCTTACACCTGAAATCAACCACAATTAGATGTTAATATGCTGTGAACTTCTAGATAATCTGGGTTGTTGAAGAAAGGATCCTTTGTTTGTTTCTCGGGGTGAACCCCTAAAAATTCTGAAGTAGAAAATATTTAGGAAGCTATGAAATTCTTAATTAATAACATTTTGTCCAGTAAACCCCTGAAAACGTTTTTTTGAAAAATACACATGTATGACATCAAATCTGTACAGTGTTCAATACTGATGTTGTGTGTTTCAGCACTGGCCTTCAGTGAGAGTGATGTACTGAACTATGGCTCGATGGCAACCCATCACAAACCTGAGAAGTCGAATGATTGACCATCCACCCGAAGTGCTGTTTTTCATGTGCCTGCTGGTCCTAGCTGGAGCATTCATTACCATTGGGATATACTCAAGAAACCATGATATCAAGAACCCAGACATTAAAACGGTGATTGTACTCCTCTGCTTTGTAGTTTTTCATTTGAAAAAATACCCACCTGATACACGGTGTCCGAGATTAAGTTTGTTTTTGTGTGTGTGTGTGTGTTTTTAGGACTGGAATCAGATACTGGGTTCTCTTGCACATTTGAAGTTCTGCACACAGTTAAATGATACAGATCTTGTGAACGAAAAGCCAGGTATAAACTCACGTCCGCTGTTAGATCATGCAGATGAATTGATCAACAATACCCAAAAAAGTGACGTTATTAGCCAGTTTCTACTAGTGCCTCTAAAGCATGTTGGAGACTACCTCAATCAAAACAGCATTAGTGCCACATTACTGGGAAGCCAGTTAGGCCTGAAAGGTATGTATCCACGTACTGAAGTATGCATGCATACTGGCTTCATAAGAATGCAAACTGCTTGAAGGTATGGGTGAGCGTTTTTTTCCCAACATATTATCTCCCTACAGGTTCTGCTGGAAAACAGTCATTAAATATATCACTGTTCTTCGACATACAGACTCGAATATCAACCACTGACACTCAAACAAAGTCGCAGTCCTACAGTTCTTGTCTGAAGATTACTGCTTCACATCACATTCTGCCTCACACTCCGTAAGAAAATGGATGCTGCAAGATAGCAGCGATGCATACTCAATGGCTGTTTGTTATATATCTGTAGGCTGAGCTGATGTTATTTTCAGGTTACCACCACAATGCCCTTCTAATAAAAACATGGATAACGACATATCTACTGTAAGCACACTTGCTGTAGAAGGAAATGAGAAGAGCTCCAGTTCACCATGCCTCAGCTTGGAGTTCACTCCTGACCCCAGACTGACTGTTCTACTCACTCAGGTAAAACACATCAGCATTATACAAAGTGGCATATAAGCGCAGCACAGTGGCGTAGTGGTTAGCAATTCGACCTCACAGCAAGAAGGTACTGGGTTAAATTCCCGGGCATGGTAAGGGCAGTGCTGTGTGGAGTTTGTATGTTCTTCCTGTCCTTGCGTGGGTTTCCTTCGGGTACATTAAGCTAATTAGCTGTTCCAAATTGCCCCCGAGTGGTTGTGTATGTTTTGGCTCTATGATAGAAAGACCAAATTCACACCAGTGGTTCCAACTTCACCTGCCTAACATTCAGTGCGAAATTCAGGAAGATTGCAGAGCATTGCATTTTTCACCCCAGAAAAACGTAAGGGTGTAGCATTAGTGTTTTTCATTTTTGGGTCAAAAATTTCACCGTCTCCAATTTCCCTCAAATACACCATGTAGATTCATGGGAAACAAACACAACACAGCACTGTCATTTGTTTCTTAATATCACACTTATAACCTGAGATTTGACCAATTCAATTAAACCACTTAGTTACAGCACTGGTAATGAATACACCAATATCTTAAGATATATTTTAGTACTTTGGTTAGTTGATTTCTTTTGATTTGAAAAAGAGAAAAAAAGGAAACATTTATAGCTGCTATTTCATAAAAGAAGAACAAGATCCAGGTGTTGAATCTAACACCAGACATAATGGGAGAAGCAATTAGCAATGCAATATCTTAAATATTTACATCTACTGAAGGTACATAAAGCCTTGGATCTCACCTTTGAAACATGATAGAAACACCAAATTCACACCAGTGGTTCCAACTTCACCTGCCTAACATTCAGTGCGAAATTCAGGAAGATTGCAGAGCATCACATTTTTCACCCCACCCAAGAAAAACATAGTGTTTTTCATTTTTGGGTCAAAAATTCACCATGTAGATTCCGGGGATGAAGACAAACACAGCAGTGTCATTTGTTTCTTAATTAAAAAGGTGAAAAAACAAAACATCTATAGCTGCTTTTTCATAAAAAAGAACAGAACCAGATGTTTAATCAAACATAATGGGAGAAGCAATTATCAATGCTAAATATTTACATCTATTGAAGGTACTTAAAGCCTCGGATCCCTCAAATACACCATGTAGATTCCTGGGATCAAGACGAACAAAGCAGTGTCATGTTTCGTAATATCACACTTAGAACCTGAGATTTGACCAGTTCAATTAAACCAGTCAGTAACAGCACAGGGAATGAATACACCAATATCTTCAGATATAATTTAATCTGTGATGCATTGTAGAGCTGTTCAGGATGTACCCTATCTTTGCCCAGAATAAGCAGAGACCTCCTCCAGCCTCCCCGTAACTCTAGTATGATAAGTGGTTCGGAAAATGAATGAATAAAAGAAAATGTTGCATATCAAATATATGTTATTGTGGTATTATATGCCTGAAATACTTAGGGTTTAGGTTTGTAATTCTGATGGATGAACCAAATTAACATTCTCAGCCAGGTAAGTGAACTGTTTATTGCTTAACTGAAAAATTAACAAAGTTAAGCAAGTTGTGTTTAAAGTGTTGAAAAAATATTACACAACCAGAGCAGTCAAATAACAAAATACAAAAAGTTATACATGTTGCCGCATCACAGCTCCAAAGCCCCAGCTGAATCCTGCGTTACTGTCTGGTGTTTCACATGTTCTTCCCATGTACATGGGTTTCCTCAGGTTGTGCAGTTTCCTCCAATTGCTGTGGTAGTTGGACTCCTGACTCTACGTTGAGATTGTGTTTGTGACTATGCAAATATTTGTGCATAGTGTACTGGGATGGACTGGCATCCAACCTAGAGTGCATTCCCACCTCGCAGTGTTCCGGCTGTAGGCTCTGGATCCCACTGTAAGCCTGACCTGAATAAACTGGATGCTGTCTATTAGATTGAGAGGGATGTCAGGTTTTCTGGTGGTGTATCCAACCTGTAATAACTTTTTTTTTTTTTTTTTTTACACATTGAGCCATTTTTTTATTGCTTAGGCCAAAATCTGAAAGGGTAATTTTTTTGCATATATTTGCCTGAATTTTGGAGGTCCTTCCACAGGCTGTCTTTGGGAGTGCATAATATCTGATAAATGCAGAGCTGCCCATTTAGCAGCGTAAATCTGCAAATCTTGTATCAGGTTTATTACACCTGTTGATATACTAGCATTTGTGGCAAATTCATAGATCTTGAGAAATTACACATTCAATAACCAGCTCAGCCGAGCTGTTCAAATTTTAACAATTATTTAGCGTTTCATTAGGACTTTTATTTAGATGAGTCTCTTTTTGGACACTGACAAAATAAGATCTTTTGGTCGTATCAAAATTGCATTATCAGGAATTTCCAAGGGGCTCAAAGCCTTCTCATCGGAAGATTACTCCAGCATCCCAGGCCCACTAATTAATTTTCCCTTCTTCAGTCACACAGTGACAATAATGTTGCCCTGCAACGGCCTGTCGAGCTGTCCAGGGTTTACCCCGCCTCTGCCCAGAGTTGGCTGAGATGGGCACCAGCCTCCCTGGGACCCTAAGTAGGATTAAGGGATGTATGTAAATATATAACAGACTGCTGAATATCATGATTCACAAATCGGAATACGAGTACAAGTCGTGCAAAACAGACAATTTAGGTCAGCAACCCACCACTTCAGAGGCTCTTCTTTTTTAATTGATACAGGAATATTAATTCCTAAAATATGTGGACCCCTGACAATCACACTTTTGCAATCGTGCTTTTAAAACTCCCCATTACAGAGTTATCCTCCATTTGCTTTTATAATGACCGCCACTTTTCTGGGAAAGCTTTCCACTACATTTTGTCGTGTGGATTTGGGACTTGTGTTCATTCAGCCACAAGAGCCTTAACAATGTCAGACTCCCATCGCTTTTCAGTGGGGTTGGGTTAAGGGCTGTGCAAACCACTCCAAGCTTGGCAAACCATGTCTGCATGGTGCTTACTTTGCACACAGAAGCAGTGTCATGCTGGAACAAGTTTGAGCTTTGTAGTTCAGGGTGTCAGCATACAACACCATGAAAGGCACATACATGGGTAGGATGGTCAGGTGCCCATAAGCGTTTGATCATATAGGATAAATGCGTCAATAATTCATCACCTATCATCATTTCTGCACCCAGCATAGCATTTCAGTTATATGTCTCCGCTAGAAGCTTGAACAGCAGATGAGGTAGATTTTGCTGAAATGTACTAAAGATGGAATGTTGAGGGGGCTATTCAGTGACTTCCATGAACCTGAGGTAAATAATTGTTTAAGTATCATGGGAACTTAAGAACTGAAACCAAAAAGATTTTTTTGGTCTATTTCTGCATTTTAAACCAATTCAGGCATTATCCTGAGTTTGGACAGGTATCTATTAACCGAGTGTGTATTATCCCAAGATAGCGAACCAGTCAGGTCACACCATTCCATGTTGTGTATCTACTAATACTTTATATACCGTATCATGTAAAATGTAATTATTTGTTGGTGAACTTCATGCTAATGAATCATGTCCTTACTGTTTTTCTTTCTACCAGGAGGAAAAAGCTCTTGCTAGATTTCATCTGCTGCTGGTCAGTATTGTGCTGTTGGCTGTCTGCATCATGATGTGTCTTTTTGCAACTCTTACGTGCCCCAAGTCACACCGTCAGCTGGCAAATAATCCTCAAAAAAAATCCTCTGTGGGGCTACCTTAAATCTGGAGGGTATTCTCATCGACCCAAAACTCTTGAAGACCTTAAGGTTCCCTTTCAGCAGGAGATAGCCGTTGCTCCACCCGACATGACCCGTCGAGCTGTGGTAGCCTTCAGAAACCACATCCAAGCATGTATAGACAATGACATCCACCATTTGGAGGATGATCATCTTTAAACCATGATGCTTAAAAACTGTATTAAATGAAATTTCATGTGTGCAAATAATATTACCTTTGCAATGTGGCGGTTTAATCGGGCCACCCTGTACATGTGCATTTTTTTGTATGCTCTTAATGTCCTTTTTGTTAATTTAAATGATTAATTTGGTACAGCATAATCGTCCTTTAAAATACCAATTTGACCTTAGAGGGAACTCTGATGGGGCGATGAGGATGAGAAGTGGATCAGGTTTTACTGCATATCTGTCACTGTAAAGGTCTATTTATGTTAAAAATCTGTAAAGTGTGTCTGCTGTACAAACAGGTGTAATATAAATTAAAATCTTTTCACCGGGTGTCCTTTGTGATCAGTTTGTGATGGGGGTAGTGGTGGGGTAGTGGTGGCTCAGTGGTTAAGACTCGGTTACTGATCTGAAGATTGGGGTACCACCAAGCTGACACTGTGGGGCCCTTCATCAACTCTGTAAAAATTGTAAGTCGCTCCGGAAAATGCCTTAAATGTAAAATGTAAATGTAGTGGCTCAGTATTTAATGCTCTGGGTGATTGATCGGAAGGTTGGCGGTTCATACACCACCATCACCATTCTGCCACTTTTGGGCCCTTGAGCCTTAAGGGTGTCCAGCAAACCTATTAAACGTAATGTGAACGTAACAGTTTACCTGTTCCGTGTTTAAAAAGTTAAAGCGAGTAAAATTAGGGTTTCAAGCCGTAGTTTTGATCAGCATTTATTAACACTTACATTTCATATTGTGAAGAAGAAGAAGAAGAGAAAGAGGAAGAATGCTGATCTTTGGCCAATCAGGCCTTCAGGATACAAGTTGTTTATAAAAACAAAATGTACTGTAGATCCGCCTTCTTTCCCAGAATTCCTTTAGAAAGCGCTGAGTAACGGTGGCCTTACGCAGCCAATCAGACACAAGACATTCAGTCGGACAGGTGAAAATACCTCCATAACATCCGTGATCCTTAATATCAGCACTGATAGCTACAAGCGTCTTCAAAACACAAGAAAAAGGAAGAAACCAGAAACACCCTGTAGTATTGCTGGTTCATAGTATCAAACTTCCGCTCAAGTAAATCTTCTTCTGTCTGAATATTAAACACCTACAGGATATTAAACTAGTCATTTACCAGGAATGAACAAACCTCGGCGTTTTCGTTTCCGTACCACACTCCAGTCCGCCATGGAAACCAACAGCCATGTCCTTATTGACTGATACTGTCAGACTGACAGTCAAATCGGCGAATCGACGGCGCAGGAAGGAACACACCGCCTTGTGATTGGTCAAGGGGCGGGCCTTTGATTTTCGTTCTCGAGTGTTTTTGCGCAGGACAACGAAGGAAGCTCGTGCGTGTGTGTGTGTGTCGGGTGAATTTTCGCGGCCTTCGGAGTGTCGGTCTTATGTACCCGGACAAGGAATAAACACCAACTCCTGACAAGCGAAAAAAAAAAAAGACTGGATAGGAACAGCACACGACAAGTCCCTGGAAGGTCACATGGTTTGCAAAATTGAATGAACATTTGTACAAATATAAGTGGTGTTTTAGTACTAGTTAGCTCCTGCTAGCTAGCTAGCAGCTGAGGACATGGTGTTATTACTAGGTGTAGCAATGGCAGAACAGAACCTGCATCTGTATGTGAAGTGACTCAGGGTGAGGAGTGCACGGCTCCTGCTGGGGTGCTGGTGCTGGTTTCAGAGGGTTGCGACATGGTTGATGATACATTTCGGGATGTGATAGGAAGTGTGGTGTATGGAGTGGGCCTGGTGCATGCAGTAGCTTGTGTTGCGCCCAGACAGAAGGCGTGCACTGCACTACCGTGTTAATAACCGTGTCTCAGTGTGAGGGACAGGGACATCCTGCACTTCATTCATCTGGGCAGATGATCCTCCTGTGCTAGGCAGCATGCCCTCACTGCATCTCAGTGGTGTCAAGTCATGTACATGCCACTTGAGCCTGTAGTTACCTCCAGCACTTTGCTTTTGGACAGCTAGACCTATTCAGACATCTGTTGTTTTGGGTATCTGGGGATTTTGGAGTGGCAACCACGAAACAAGCTCGTCAGGATGAAAACGTAGTCTTTTATTTTTCCTCACACACCATATATTTCGCTCTACTTCAAAGTATTGAGCACTGTTCTATGGAAAATTGACTCAGGACCTTTATATATATATATATAGACTGTCAGAGAAAGGAGCATGATCATGCTTGGATCAAAACGTCCGACAATTTGTCATGGTCACTTGGAGCAGACTTGGAGCCACATATGGGACCGGTGGCATAGCGGTTAGGGTGCCGGGCTCACGATTGAGAGATCATGGGTTCGAATCCCCGTTGGACCCCCATCGTGCTAAGACCCATGGCAAAGTCTTAACCACAAGTGTGCCTCTGTCCACCCAGCAGTATAAAGAGGTACCAGTATAAATACTGTGAAGGTAACTTGCGATGGCCTAGCATCCCATCCAGAAGGAGTTGAACTCCTAGTTGCTTCACGCTACAGAAACCGGGGATAAGCACCGGTCTGATGAGCCACTAGGCTCAGGTGTAAAAAGAGTCAGCCCAACAGACTTACCTTACTTGGAGCAGGCAGCATCATCATCGCCGTGCTTTAAAATGGAAACAAAAATCATAAAGTCTTGTTTTTGTTTGTTTTTCTTGTCTTTCTGTGTAGTATATAATAAAAGTTTAAGGACTGTGGTTTTCCATATAGTGTAAACTCTAAATAGGTATAAAAACATGCCATTAGCGAAGCTTACCTGACCTGCCTGAGTCATGATTTATGATTTAATTTCCTTTTTTATTCCCATGTAGTATATACTTAATCGATTATGCGCCTCAGGTTCACTGGATGTTGAAGTCCCTTCTCAGGGACTATTCATTGACATCCACCTCACCTTTGGCTTATCATTGTTAATGTGTATATACTACATGACAACAGTGCAGTCTGATTATTCCAAGTTGAATCAGAAGGACGGACGCTCACAGTTTTTTACAGTCACTTGGAGCAGACGATGTTTTCATTTCATGCTTTACAATAGAAACGTAAACCATAAAATCTTGTTTTGGTTGGGTTTTCCTGTGTTTCCCATTAGCTACATAGAGATGATATTCAGCTGGAAGCGCAGAGCTCTCCTGATCTGCCGTAATGTCATGGTTAAAATATGTAAATATAAACTATAGGGATCTTGTCTTTTTTCTTTTTTTTCTGTGTCATATATACTCAAACTCTGAAAGGGAGTTAAAGGGACTCCAGCTCACATGCATCCAACATATTTTAAAAATGTGAAGAGATTGTGTGAGAGAGAGAGAGAGAGAGAGAGAGAGAACTCGTACAAATCTCATTTTAGTGTGCTTTTTGTGTCTGTTCCCGTGTAGTATATACTAAAAGAGTTGTGCGCATCAGGCTTGGTGAATGTGGCTGAATTGAATCGTCCTCTCAACGTTGTGTCTCAGAATATGTTAGTTATCCTAAAATAATGAACCAATCCAATTGCACAATTACATTGTAGTATATATTGTGTGTGTGTGTGTGTGTGTGTGTGTGTGTATATATAT
>JAQMYF010000007.1:10217756-10227909 GCA_030014195.1 Neosilurus mollespiculum
AAGTCACTGACAACTACTAATACTAAGAATTTACTTCTACCAAAATGGACCAGGAACTTGTTTTGGGCCTGCGGTGTATAAAGAAATGCAGTAAAGTTACTCTTAATGGATGTGATTCGGTCATGATCCAGTTATAAGAGAAGTGCAGAAATTGGTTCATTGAGGTTGAAAAGCACAGTACATGTTTTATCATAAGGCATGGGCTGGTGATGAAGAATGTCAGTGTAGTTACACATCAAGGAACACTGTAAAGTGAAGTGTAAAGTGAGCTGATGTGCTCTATTATGCGGAATAGTTGAATTCTCTTTTACAGATTGTGTATGTTGGATCTTCTCAACTGTGAGCTACAATATTGCGCTAGAACTTGATTCTATTAATCAAACTATTATCCGATTCGCTGAACCTAGTGATACAACAGAAAAGCATTCATCTGGTAACCTCTGGGTAGGAGGCATGGCTTTACACTCACCCCTGTCCATCTAGGCAACCGGAGCAGCCGTAGCCTAATGGTTAGAGAAGCGGCTTTGGGAACTAAAAGTCGCTGGTTTGATTCCCGAACCAGCAGGAATAACATGTGGCGGTGGGGGGAGTAAGCTGCAGCTTGCCTTCCTCTACCTTTTGAGTGAAGTACCCTTGAGCAAGGCACCTAACCCTCAACTGCTCTCCGGGCACCCCAATAAGTGTGGCAGCCCACTGCTCTGAGTATGTGTGCTCACTGTTTACGTGTGTGTGTGTGTGTGTGTGTGTGTGTGCTCACTTTGGATGGGTTAAATGCTGAGGTAATAATTTCCCTTACGGGATTAATACAGTATAGCAAAATAAAAGAAAAAATGTAAAATAAACCATTAGCCACTCGCAGGCACCTGTGGGCTTATACATGCCGAAGAGTCCATGTTCTGTTGTGTTCGGCAGTATAGTGTCTGGCTTTATGTGTCTTGGAGGTATCTTGGCGGCAGCATGTGCTAGCCCTCATTATCCTTATTAAAAATGCTTCTGGCACATTTTAGAGGATGCTGCAAAGACTGTAATGAAATACTGTATTTTAGGAAATTGTTCAGTACTCCAATTGTGGTATTACAAGATGCCTGACAATTTCCCCCCAGTTTCGAAAACTTGCTTAATGCATTGCAGACTGCATTTAGTGTACATTGGGCAGTGGTGGCTTACTGATCCAAAGGTTGGGGGTTCAAGCCCCAGTACCTCCAAGTTACCACCATTGGGCCTTGAGCAAGGCCCTTAATTCTCAATTGCTCAGTTGTATAAAGGTGCTCTGGATGAGGGAGTCTGCCAAATGCCGTAAATGTAAATGTAGTGTGTATACCGTACATGTGCAATGAGCAAGATCTTACCCTTCTCATTGTATTGGACCTTAAATCAAGAATATTCCCACACAGCAGATTTGATACTGTTGGAGCTCAGACAATATTGTTTGCGCTTCACCAATCCCCTCTATTCTCCAGCTCATATACATACACGTAGTGATAGTTTTAAACAGAGTGCTAAAGTATATCAGCTCCAATGATGACAAGGTTAAAAAGACCAGAAACAAAGTACAGTCTGCAAAATTTGTTTTCTCACTGTCAGCTACTCAAATAAAAAAAATTTAACTTGTCCTATTTACATTGCTATCACCTGGCCATATCTCTTGCAGATGGAGCAATGAGAGTCCATTTGTTAACAAAAACAAAAGTTATGTTGCAATCTTCCAAAACTTAAAATTCAGGACTAGGCAGATTACACATTGTTGCACTTTATTTCCCATTTATAAAGCACTTATACAAATACAGGGTGACCTTCCATGTTTCAAAGGTAATTAAAAAAGGTACGATAATTTTAAGATTAAATTTGCACACATGACACTTTTTTTAATACGGTTTTCGTTCATTATTTGCACACATGAAAATTAGTGAGGCAGTAGAGGTGGTGCTATGGTCTGGTGGCGGCCTAACCCACTTGAACACCATGAGTTTGAAGGAGTTGATGTGTGATTTCAGTAAGATGGAGCTACAGCACACACAGCTCAAAGATCATTGGAAGTGCTAAGGGAAATGATTACGGATCAGGTGATCTCGTGATGTTGGGTGGCCAACCCGCTTCCCTGACCTCGCCCCTTGTGAGGGGCTATCTTAAACCACGAGTGTAACTACCACGAGTGTGAAACTACTCATCAACTCCAAACTCTTGAAGCCCTTCAGTTTGTTATGCAGCAGGAGATGGTCGCTGTTTTACCATGACATGATGAAATTGCCCCCAAGCGTGTATAGACAGTGACAGCCACCATTTGGAGGACGTCATCTTTAAACCACGATGTATAAAAACTGTACTGAATGAAGTTTCATGTGTGCAAAGAATATTTTTTTAATCTTTTTTTTTTTTTATTTACCTTTGAAATGTGGGATATTTTATTGGGTCACCCTGTATATATTTAAAACAGAGAAGTCAAAGCACCTGCAGGTGGTTAAAACTTTGAAGCACTTCTATGTTTTCCCCCTTTGATTTTGTACCGTGGAGACAAACCTGCTGTAGTGTCTGGCCAGCAAACCACGAGAAGTACCACACCATGCATGGGTCATGGGTCTAAAACACTGTATTTTAGACCGTCAGTGTTGTAGTGTTTTTCAGCGCCAATGCAAAAGAATCTCTAAATGTGATTTGCTCCCTTTTAATTTTTTTGATAACTTTGGTGCATTGATATGGAATTGGACAATTGCCAGTAAAACAATGGAAGGAAGACTTGTATTCACATTTGACCATCAAACACTTAATCAAAACCTTATAATAAATATATGTAACCCATTAAACTTACAAAATAAATTTACTCAAATGAAAACCAACTTACCAATACACTGAACATTGGCATTAATTTATAATGTATTTTCTCCAAATGCGCCGTATTCACACCCACAATCATGGAACTAATTCTGGAACCATTTTAGATGTTTTCAAAAATGGAGGTTTTTGGTTACCATTACATGGGTGTTAATACTCATGTTATTACACTGGAATACCATGACACATGCAATATGGCCCACATGTTTCTCATGGGTTAAAAAAAGACTTTTTTTTTGGTCTTTGAATAAGTTTCAGAAGATTATGTGATGGAGCGTGCTTTCCTTATGTTCTCATGTCGTGTATACTAAAACTGTAAATGACTTTTAAAGGATGTCATAAGGGAGCATGATTGATACTGTCACACTTAGTTTGCTTTTCTTATATTCTAGTGTAGTATGTACTAAAACAATTATAATGCCTCCGGCTTGGTGAAAAGTGATGAATAGTCCCCTTGAAGTGTAAAACATATGCTTTTGTGGTTTTCTCCCAATATGGTTTTTAGTTGTCAGCTATGCCATTGCTTACCTACATCCTAAAGTATCAATCTACCATTAACATATTTTAGACACACTAATATATTGACTGATTCCATGATTGTTTTTTTTCTTCCTCTTAGTATTATTATTAGTAGTGGAAGTAGGATTTTCCTTTGATTTTATGTGTTTTTTTTTTTGTAACCAACAGAACAACACACGAGTTTCTTTTTGGAGCTTTGGCTGAGCTTGTTGACAATTCAAGGTGTCCACCTACTATTTCCTTCCCTTCCTTACTGATAAATGTCAATGTTACAAATATATAAATATAACTTAACATGTGTCTTAAATATAGAAATCTCATCACTGTTTTTTTTCTCCACAGAGATGCAAATGCTACAAGGATTGACATATACACAGGTACTGAGTAATTCAATGTGATAAGATGTTTATGTATGATGAGGTTATTTAACTGGAGATTAATTAACATGTTATTTACTCAATGCTATTTGTATCAATTCATATTTGCCTCTAAATTTAGAGAAAAGGCCAGACCTTAGAGGGGGCTTCATGCTTTGTTTCTTGGATGATGGGACCGGAATGGACCCGAGTAAATATAATTAATATCTAATACACATTTAATCACCTTCAAACCTCAACCTTACAGCATGTATCTGTAGACTTAAGGAATCTTACGGAAGTATGCCAATCTTATTTTGATAGGTGAGGCAACACATGTCATTCAATTTGGAAAATCCAGCAAGAGGTTTCCTGAGTCCACCCATATTGGCCAGTATGGAAATGGCCTTAAGTCGTAAGTGCCTTTGATTCAAACTTACAGTTCTGATGAGCGAAATCGACCTGAAATTTTCCCTAAAACTCCATATTTACTAATTTCTGTAAATGTTTAACCCTAACTATGATTTCAATTATTTTTCTTTTTTTAGTGGCTCAATGCGTATTGGTAAAGACTTCATCCTGTTTACGAAGAAGGACGACAAATTAACATGTTTGTTTTTGTCCCGAACTTTTCATGAAGAGGAGGGACTGGATGAAGTAAGAAATGATTTCATTATGTCTAAAACAAGCACATTGCAGTGCTTTTAAACAGTGTACTCTTGGGACCCTCTTATCTAAAAACATACATTGCAACTGAAACCACGAATGTGGCCCAGTGTATCATGGATGAGAGATGGGATAGATTATGCAACAGATTTATGCAAATTGAGAAATGTTTATGACTTTATTGGAAACAACCACAAGCAATCTAGACAATCACTTTAATGAAGCAT
Organism: Neosilurus mollespiculum; assembly: GCA_030014195.1. Taxonomy (NCBI): domain Eukaryota; kingdom Metazoa; phylum Chordata; class Actinopteri; order Siluriformes; family Plotosidae; genus Neosilurus; species Neosilurus mollespiculum. The sequence continues at coordinate 10,222,354 of JAQMYF010000007.1, forward strand.
CTTTAGAGTTAGCTCCTATGGATTCCTGGTCATGGATGGCTGTGGCATCTACCTGGATTCAAACCTGGATAGTCGAGCACATTGTTGATGTGCCATTCGGGAGCCCAATTAGATCTATATTTGATTATAGCACCCTTCCTTAAACATTTTCTTTAATGTCTTGACTAATTTGCAATGAACAAGCCTTCTTGCCTGCCATGTTCTGTCATCTCACTCTGTCATATATTTGTAGGTTATTGTCCCGTTGCCCAGTTGGGATTTGAAGACCCAGCAGCCTATTACTCAAGACCCAGAGAAATATGCAATTGAGACAGAACTCATTTTCAAGTACTCACCTTTCAAAAGCGAAGAGCAGCTCTTCCAGCAGTTCAGAAAAATTGAGGGAATCAGCGGTATGATTTCTACAATATTTACAATGCACCATCAGTGCACCATTCTCACAAAGTTGTATGCCTCTGAATACATATATATTAAACCTTGTGTGTGCATTTTTAGGGACACTGGTTATAGTTTATAATCTGAAACTTATGGACAACCGAGAGCCTGAGTTGGATGTGCAGACAGATCACCAGGACATCCTGATGGCAGGGACACCTGTAGAAGGAGTGTGAGTGTCTCTGTAGTCAACAGTTTTATTGAATTTCTTCCTTTCAAATTTCTCTTTCTGCTTGTCATTTTCCTCTATATGTAAAAGTGTTTGTGTTTGGAACAGGAAGCCAGAAAGACGCTCATTCCGTGCCTATGCAGCTGTTTTATACATCGATCCCAGGATGAGAATATTTATTCAGGGACACAAAGTCAGGACCAAGAGGCTCTCCTGCTGTTTATTTAATCCTAGGTACACATGCAGCATTTTTACATAGATATACCCATATAATATTTTGGTAATTTCTCTTTTTTGTGTTAGTGATGGAAGATGCAGGTAGTTTAACTTTTTCTTTTGTTTTATTAAACATTCATAACATGCAAATAATATTCATTGATTCATTCATTTCCCAAACCACTTAATCGTACTGGGGACAAGGGGAGGATGTAGCCTGTCTCAGCTGACTCTGGGAGAAGGCGAGGTACATCCTGAACAGCTCGCCAGTCCACTTCAGGGCCAAACCACACACAGCCATTCGCACTCACACTTAAGGGCAATTTGGAACAATTAATTAGCCTAATGTGCATGTCTTTGGACTGTGGGAGGAAACCCACAGAAGCACGGGGAAAACATGCAAATTCCACACAAAAAACTAACCCAGTACCTTCTTGCTGTAAGGCGAATGTGCTAACCAGTGCCACTGTCCAAATAATAAATGAGCTAAATTAGGGATCCATAAATCTAAAAGTTTCCATTTTTTCTTTCCTTTTATGATGTCATCGTGAACACCATTAATGGATATGAGAATATTAAACATGATCCAATACCAATACAGCATTATATGTTGGTGTTAAATAAAAAGGATGAACTGTTTGATCGGTTGGTACATCCCTATGTAATGCTTTGCTCAAAGGGTGTTGTCTTTCATGCAGGATGTATAAATATACATCAACACGCTTCAAAACAAGAGCAGAGCAAGAGGTGAAGAAAGCTGATCACCTTGCAAAACTTGGTGAGTACGTTAAAAACACAGCTGTACTTTATAGCGGTACTGTGATGAGTCTGACATATTAACAGATGAGTAAATTTGAGATGTGTATCTGATGACTGCAATTTTATATCATTTTTTTCCTCATTTTAAAGCGGAGGAGAAGGCCAGAGAAGCAGAGAGTAAAGCTCGCGCTCTGGAATTGAAACTGGGAAATGATTTGTCTAAAGAGGCCAGGGTGAGAACTGACAACTAACTGTTGCACATTACCCATGCTTTATACACTATATGGCCAAAAGAATGTGGACACACGTATCGTTCTGGGCATTTTCCCATTCAGCCACAAGAGCATTACACCACTCAGAGACTAACGTTGGGTGAGGTGGCTTGGCACACAGCCAGCATTCTAGTTTATCCTAAAAGTGTTCAGTATTGTTGAGGTCAGGACTTTGTACAATACACTAGAATCCGTTTCTTCACACCTGGTACACCATGCCTTCATGGAGCTCAGTTTATGCAGAGAGGCTTTGCCGTGCTGGGACATATTTTGCCTCATTGGTTCTACTGAGATGAGATCCTCATGCTACTGCATACAGAGACATTCTCTACAGTCGTGTTCTTCTAACATTGGCAACATCTTGGAGAATCACATATTGGTGTTATGGCTAGGTGTCCACAAATTTTTGGCTGTATTGTACAGATTAACCCTTTAAGGTCTCTTTAAAAGTAATCGTAATATATGTTTATTTTCTATGATTATTTTTTATGTTTAATAGTTTTTCCTTTGCCTGCAGATGAATACAGATACAGTTGCTCTTTTAATTTGTTGCTGTTTCAATTTTTCCAGGCTGCGCTGAGAAAAGCACAAGATTCAGCTACCGCACTGCGTGCAGAAGCGAATCGAAAACAAGCCATTCATGCATCTAAACAGAAGTACTACACACACACACACACACACACACACACACACACACACACACCAGAGACATACTAATACTGTTCTTACTTCAAAGAACTGTTGAAGAGCATCACATCAACATTTAGTGGTAAAATGCTAAAACAAGTCCTGAAACACATGGTTCTGAATGTAACTACGGATCTACTAGGGCGTGGAATTTGTTGAATACTTGTATTAGCTTTTTTTATCTACATACCAGTAGCAAGGCCATCACCTCAGGAGCTTGTGATCGTGACCTCATGTGATGCAGCTGTAGTAATTTTATAAAATCCAAGTTATTCAGGTGACCAAGCAGTCATCTCTTCAATCACAGAATGATTATTATACCCACTCGCTTCCTTACATTTTGGAATGCTAACGCAGTTTCTTTTGTAGTTAGTGGAAGTTGTGCATGAAATGACCCTTAAACCCCCATCACATTCAGCCATGTTCCCACTATGTACCCAAATATTGAGTGGGTGCAGCAGGAAGTGTATAACGCAGATGTCTAGATGGATGTGGAGGATGTCGTTAAACATTGAACCCAGTAAGAACTTCATGAGGACATACTAATGTCATAGTAACGGCGTAACTAAAGCCTAGTTGGGGCTTCTCTGCAGTGGTACAAATTTGGCGTGGACTTATTGAACATGGATGTGGCTTATGGAAGGTCAGTCGTGGTAGACTGTGAGCTCCATGTTACTACTTTACAAATGTCCACATGTGATGCTTCTCGTATTGCTAACCAGGATATAGCCGTACTGTGTGTTTTCAATATCATTTAATAAAAAAGGAACAGTTCTCATTACATGCATTAATATACACTTGAACAACTACGGAGCCCGGTTATCATGCTCACATACTTGTACCCATTGCACCTATACCTTTCAGAATTATTTCACTAAAAGCCAAGAGCAGCTGTACCCAGTGGTTGAGATACAACTTGCATTTGCCATAGTGCCAGAAAGACAACTGATGTGATGCTTTAGGGTCTATTTTAGTTTACCTACATTTTGGTCAGATTCACAAGTGATGACTTTACTGTTGGTACTCGGGGAGGGAAAAAAAAGAACAAACAGGAATTATCTGATTAACCCTCTGATTCTGTTCGTGTGTCAGGGCGCTGAAGGAGCCCAAAGAGCTGAATTTCATCTTTGGTGTGAACATTGACAGGCGAGACCAAGACGGCATGTTTATCTATAACTGTAGTCGACTCATTAAGATGTATGAGAAGACTGGGCCACAGCTAGATGGAGGAATGTGAGTATTTTGTGTCCATGTTGCAGACATATGGTTTCAAGTGAAACAGTCTTGTGTAGTATTATTAAAGTGTACCGGTATTGGTCATGCTTACAGCATAAATTTTGCGTATGTAATGTGTATTTATGGTCATGTAATGACCATAAAAAGCACAAAACTGGTAAATGTATCTCGTGGATTACTAGTGGTGTGCTGAATTGCGGGGATCGCAATTTTCCTCCAGAGGTGACGTCAGTGCATTAATACTGACATAGCCCAGCCAATCCAACAATGTCGTATCGCTACCAGGCTGGAACAGCCAATCAGAAAGGCAACATGTCTCTGAGCATGCCTAGAGTCGCAGCACTCGCACATACTTTGACAATGGGCATGGACTGATGTTGCTGGAAGGAACCACCAATGTTCTACATCATTGCTTTAAATAGCTAGTAACACTAATTCTCTACAGGTACTGTTTAAGTCAAAGTGATTACACTCGTCTTAGAATTTTGGGTACATTTCACCACTCGTACAAGGGCTCTATCAGATCTTCTCAGTTTATTTATTTATATTTAGTTGTTATTGGTTTTTAGACATCAGTGACTTGGAATCGTCAAAGCATTTATTTACATATCAAAAGTCTTTCACGCTTAATGAGTTGAGTTGTTTTGCTAATCTGAAACAAAGGTTTCAGGTTGGCTGCAGTATGACATTGGTTTTCTATTTCTGTGCATATTTCAGGGCATGTGGTGGAGTAGTAGGAGTAGTAGATGTTCCTTATCTTGTACTAGAGCCAACACATAATAAGCAAGATTTTGCAGATGCTAAAGAGTATAGACATTTACTCAGAGCTATGGGAGAATATCTTGCCCAATATTGGAAGGACATTGGTATAGGTGAGTATATGAGGTCTTTCTCAATTAATATTTTCATTCTTTTTTAATCATTCAGAATGATTTGCTAAGTTATATACACTCATGTCCTGAACAGCTCAGAAAGGTATAGTAAAGTTCTGGGATGAGTTTGGCTACCTGTCTGCCAACTGGAATGGTACGCCTGCAAATGATCTCCGGTTCCGTCGGCGCAGAGCCATGGAGATTCCTGTGACCATACAGTGTGGTATGTGCACCTGCCTTTCGGTCTAGTCTAAGCATGATTTATTGTACATTTTCAGTTCTTTATGTAGACTGCTTTCATTAACAACCACAACTCCCTTTTCTGTTTGCTCAGATAAATGTCTGAAGTGGCGTACATTGCCGTTTCAGATGGATGCTGTGGATAAGCGTTACCCAGATAGCTGGGTCTGTCTCATGAACCCTGATGGAACACAAGACAGGTATAGAAAATAAATACAATAAGAGGGCTTAACTGGTATTTTATTAATTCCCTCTTTTTCATATTATTTGTACGCTTTCTGCTCCGTCTTTTATCCCTATAAAATGATCTGTTTATACTTTTTGTTTTTTCTCAGGTGTGATGCTCCTGAACAGAAGCAGAATTTACCACTTGGTGTTTTGAAGAAAGATACTAAAACCTCAGAAGACAAACAAAAAGAGCTTTCTGAAAAAATTCGTCAGCAACAGGAGAAATTAGAGGCTCTACAGGTACTACTACATTCTTTTATATATTATTCTTTTTTTCTAGAAATCATCTGTCTGACCTAATATACCCATTTTATTACCTTCCATTACAGAAAACCAAAACTGTTAAGTCGGCAGCAGACGTAAAACGGCTCCCACTAGAGGCCAGCACAAAGAATGCAGAGGAGCGGACATCACAGGTATTTCTTTTCAAGCTGTCCTTTAC
>JAQMYF010000007.1:10258318-10269980 GCA_030014195.1 Neosilurus mollespiculum
ATATATATAAAAAAAAAAAAAAATTAGGTGGTGTAGTGGTTAGCATGTCCACCTCACAGCAAGAAGGCCTGGGTTCAATTCCCATCTCGGGCGTTTCTGTGTGGAATTTGCCTGTCCTCCCCGTGCTTGTGTGGTTTCCTCCAGGTACTCCAGTTTCCTTCCACAGTCCAAAAAACATGTACATTAGGCTAACTGGCTGTTCCAAATCGCCCCTAGGTGTGAGTGTGAGTGTGAATGGTTGTGTGAGTGTTGGCCCTGCGATAGCCTGGACCACTGTCCAGGGTGTCTCACCCAGAGTCAGCTGAGATGGGTGCTAGCCTCCCCGTGACCCTAATTAGGATTAAGCTGCTTAGAAAATGAATGAATGGATCTTGTCAAATACACCCATGAGCGGATGGTGACTTCAGATTTTCAGTAGCTGAATAAACCACATGTAGGCAAATATGCAACATTTTGTGCATCATTTAAGAATTAAATATCTATTTTATTTATTTTAATCACATTTAATCCAACTAATCTGATCAGCATTTGAAGAGGAAGAATAAATCTTTTTCCACGGCCTTTGCAAACTTCTCACATCATATTTCTGAGCTTTTGCTTGTGCAAGTCTTTTAGTTCCAGCCCTTTTGGCTCTCCTTTACTTCTCAACTGAATTGGCACAACTTCTCATGGACATTACTCAGACGATCACCTGCTTGAAAGCTACCAGTAGTGTCTTATTGCCATGCTAGCCTTCCAGCTAAAACTTACTGCAGATGTCTCTAAAATTGATGATTTAAACAGGAAAGTCCCAGACAATAATGACTACAGCTGCAGTCTTCTTAAAGATGGAAGTTAAATTAGGTGACCCAACCTTACGAGATTCCAGGTCTCTAGAGTTTAACCGGTGAATGCTTTTATGTTTTATGGAACCACCTCAGTGCCTGAATATAATATTATGTGGCATTATTGGGAATACATGTGGCCTTGTTATTCAGTCCAAAGATTTTGCCAGTTTTTGATATATGAGATATGGTTATTCAGTATGCAAAGATTTACTTTCAGACTTAAAAACTAAATCTTAAGGCTCGATCTCATTTGGGCAATTCTTTGGTGACTGCCCATGATTTTCTGAGTTGGCGACTGTCAGTCATGATCTGTGATGATCGGCAGTGGTTGGCAACCATTTTTGACGGTTTTCTTTGTCGCTAACTATCCCCAACTATGGTCACAGGCTTTGAGACTGTCTGAGACTTTGTTGGCTACAGTCAGTGACCATAGTTGCAGACCAAGCTGACGATATCCGTATCCATAGTTATTGGTCCAAGGACGGAACCTGGATGTCCCTCAAATAATCTAACTTTTAGAATGCAGGAAAAAACAACCAAACAAACAAAGAAGGTATTTATTAAATTAAAGGGAAATAGATAGGAGAAAGAATAATATGACAGAATGTATAAGTAAAAGGAGAAGGGCCTATGGAGAATTTCTTTCTTTCTTAATTTTTTTCTGTATTTCAACATTTCTGTTTAACTTTATTTAATAAAGTTCATTAAAGTTAAACATGTGTCATATCTGTGTTTTGCAGAAAGACAAATTATACAAGCAAAAACAAATAAATTATACCTATAACTGTCAGACAGTAAAATAAAAAGGTGGGTTTCAAACTCGAGTCTATAGATTAAAATGCATGATGGCGCACCGGCATTTCTCCTTGCCGCCTGAGCTAATATTATGCCAGATAAAGGTAGTGTATACTCTACTCATAGTTTCCATCCCAAAAGCATGGCTAGACCCAAGTTAATGTTTAGTCATGACTTGGCTGTCAGTGTTATGTCCTTGTCCCAGTCTGTAAAAACAGTGATTAACATAAAAACCAGTTATTCTTGGGGATAAATACATGTAGATCGTTTTTTTTTTTATACGGACTCGGTTTCAGTTTTATAAACCGACAGAAAGAGGTATTCAACCTTGAAAAACTGAGTGGCTGAATAGAAGAAATTAGCATAGGACTCGGCATTGTAGAAGGACACTGCCTTTAAACACACTGACACAGAAGAAACCACCAGAATGGGCTCTGGCAGCAAAATGAGCTGGAGAGTGGTCTATGGCCAGATCAGCTGTGGGCACATACACAGTATTGCAGAAATTACTGAAGAGCAGTGATTTATTAGCAACAATCCCAACACAATGAACAAAATCCTGATCAAAAAGAGGTCCCTTTACAATCAACTGTTCACCATTATGCAAAGTATTACTATCCTTAATTAAAGTTCCATGTTAAACAAGGACTAAACATTAAACTTAGCATCAAACTTAGGTTCAGTTGGCCTCGGATGAGAACACTGGCGAGGAGACTTCTTTCTCAGCCTTGGACAAGAACACTGGGATGAAAGCTGCCCTGCATGCATCGTACTCAGGACAGGTTGCCACAAACTCCTGGACCTCAACTTCTTTACATGGCCACCAATACCTGTCTCCAGGGAGCTCCAGGATATGATGCCACCTTCATTTCCGTACTTCAGATCCTTAGAACTACAAAATATCAGTAAAGCAATGGCCAACTTTACTACTGGGGCTGGGATTAAAATAATAACGGATTTATAATTCCATTATTACATCCAAATCAAATAGACTGCTTACCTTACCATGGTGAAGTGTGACACATCTGAATGCCAGATCCACTTGTAGTCACTCTATTCTTATGACTCTGGAAACAATCAATTTTTTCATAATTTGAATCCTATTAATAAAAGAAGATCAGTGGGAAAGGGCTAGTGAAAAATACTTTCAGTAAACTATTGACTTCTATTGGAATCCATATAACAATGAACACACACACATGCACACACAGACACACACACGCTGTCCCAATATCTACACTTACTCCCTTGTGCCCCTCAGTTGTGAGTTGTCACTCAGGAATGCAAGACTGTCGGGTGTTCCAATTCTTTCCCAATTGTGCTTTAAAGGTCGAGATTTACATAAAATATTTAGTCATGTTTTTGTTTCTAATAGTTCATAGTGACTTAATAAATCAAACCTTTCAGTCCCATCATTTATCACAGCTGTGTGTACTGTGATATTTTGTGTTACCCGGCTCCTTAATGCCCACAGCTGTCAAACAGACTCAACTAGGTCAAGTCAGGTCACGTGGTACACACTGTACTCGTGCGGAAGTGTAAACATGTCCAGTATGATTGAAAACGGCCCTCACTCACGAAAAAAAAGGGAAAACTGGAGACATAAGCTCAATGGAATTTTGTAGCAAGTAAACCAAGGATGGAGGAAGCCTGCATAAAGTTTTTGTGAGAGGACTGTACCCGTGTGAGACACTTGTTCCCTGAATAACAACCACAGCGTTCAGACGGGCTGGGAACTCCGACTCCGAGAAGACTCATTTCACTGATTCAGACATACATACAGTATATGTAAAGGCTTCAGTAGTAACGACTTACATGTTCCAGAAGCGTCATTTACATTAATAAGAAATCTTAAGGTTAGTTAATATTTCATGGATGATCAAATTACTTTAACAGATTATAATGAGCTGTACCATGCATTTATAACATGCATCTAAAATAATAATAATAAAGTTTCATATATATAATATATACACTGTACTGCACCATATTTATGTAGATAGTAATTTTTATAAAGGCTTGAGTAGATTTAAATACACTATATATATTTATACACAGTATAGCTACATGATATATGTAAATATATCATGTAGCACCACTGTGTATAAATATATAGTAAGCTCACCATGCAGTGTTTCCGAGTCGCTCTTCCCTGTACCCTGGATCTCCATCCTCTTCACTGGAAGATGACCCCAAACCTTCCCCCATGGGTTCATATGTGAATAAAACATTCCCTAAAACATCCCTCCAAATGTCTTCAAATTGACTGGAAACTGATGAGGACTCCGAGGCTGACATGTATACGTGACCTGTTTCTGATGTAGCAGATCACATAACCACTCCATGATCTATTTGTTGTGTTTTGGAGGGCTAATGCTGCTCACTCAAAAAAACTGAATTTCTTTGTTACATACTTTCTTGTTGTAATGATTACAACATGCCTAGCAGGTAAGATTTAACATATGTAAGCATTCTCATGTCCTACGTAAGCTCATGTCCCCCTTTAAGGTCAACTCTTGCCGCAAGCATGCATTAGACCTCACTTCACTGAAGTTTATTACCCAGAATCCCTATACTATTGTGATATTTTAAGCAGATAACCAATGAGGAAGCAAAACAGTTGTTGTATTTGCTTTGCCTTTTTTTGTTTTTGTTTTTGGTGGCACTGACTGGGTAGCCAAGAAGAGCTATGAGCAATGAAGGGATTTCTTTTCGAGTGAATGTGAAAATTTTGTTTGATTAGAAGTGGACAGTGATATATTAAACATAACCTAACATGAAGCTGTGGCTCGCCAATACATGACATAACACAAGAGGAACTGACGTAGTTAGAACCATGTACCAAACTGTCACAATTCTGCTTTTAACAATTTCTTTCCCTTCCACACTTACTGCTGCTAAGTACATGTTTAACAAGCGCGCACTTCGAGGAAGACCTTGGAGCTTAGTGTAAATATTGGGACAAGGCTCATTCATTCTCACAAAATTATTCATGATGATAATACAGACTGCATCCAAATTCTTATACCTTCTACAGAGTTTAATTGCAGAGTAGAGTATGCAATTTATTACAGTGAAACATACAAATACTTGTTTCTTGTCTATGTGACAAAATATTTGTGAGAAAAATAATTGTGAATTTAAATTTCATTTCGATTTTTTCTGTTACAATCTGCATACAGCTCCATGTCCATCTCTGCTTTACCCTCATTTAAAATACTCATAATCATCATTCAAGAAATAGAAACAAATATACTTAACAGCAGAAGTCATTCTTTTCCATTGTAGTATTATTCAGCAGATCAAATTGTTATTGAGAACGCAGAGAAAATAAGCCAAAAAACATGTATTTTATTCACATTTATTCTGAGGGCAGTGGTGGCTTTGTGGTAAGGTGCTGGATTACTGATCCCAAGGTCAGGCGTCCAAGCCCCACTATCAATGGGTTCTCACTGCTGTCCCCCCAGTGCAGCTAACTTCAAAACAAATGTAGGCCATGTTTCTCACTGTCTACGGTGAGAGGCATGTAAAAGAACCATTGTTGTCAAGAGTAGGCTGCATAGCCGTCAGTGCGTTTCTGCGCTGCGATGGCCTGGCAGGCTGTACTCTGCCCTCGCCCAGAGTTGGCCGAGATGGGCGCCAGCCTCCCCGCGACCCTAATTAAGATTAAGTGGTTCAGAAAATGAATGAATGAATGAACGAATGAATGGACATTTATTCCAGTTTTTTTAGTCTTTAAACAACAAAAAAACAAACAAAAAAAAATGACGGCATTTTTGTATATACGCAGATGAACACTAATGTTGCCCCCACAGTTCATTTATCTGATCATTTATTTGCCAAACTGTTTTTTTCTACTAGGGCCACAAAAAGACTGGAGCCTATCTCAGCTGGCTCTGGGTGAAGGCAAAGTACACTTCTTCAATCCATCATAGGGACAACACACATACAACCATTCACACGCAAACCTTGGGGCAATTTGGAACATTAATGTACATGTCTTTGAACTATGGAAAGAAACTGGAGCACCTGGAGTAAACCCACACAAGCACAAGGAAAACATGCAAACTATACAAACGCCCTTGCCGAGCTTAGGTCTCAAACACAGGATCTCCTTGGAGTGAAGCAGATGTGCTAACCACTGTGCCACATTAACTCATTAAACAAATACTTAAACTAACAAGACAGGTGATACAAATGAAAGTGGAAATCAGTGAATGACAGGCTGTGGAACGCAAACCCAGGCTTGGACACCTATTAACAGAGACATCTAATGGGAGCTTCACTTTTGAGCAGTGCCTAAATCTATATTAATACAATCTCAAAACTGTATGATTCTGCAACCCTGTTTTTTTCTGTGGAAAGTAGAAATAGTTCACTGGCTCTACATGCACAACAGTTTCTAAATCTAAATAACGTTATAATTATTTTGACTGATTTCTTGATTTTATGAGCCACTATTGCAAAATAAATGTTTATAAAATGTTGATATTAAAAATGCTACTATTGAATATTACATACTGTATATGGAATACCAAGGACATTAGAAATTGAATGTCAAATTTACTTACATAAGGATTATGGTAAAAAGTAGATAATTATACCAGCAAATCCAGCGACATTGAGTAAAATCCCAATAACAATCCAAACTATATTATCACCTCCACCTGCAAAAAACATTCATAGACACACATTTTGTGAAATCTCAACACATTTGAAACTTTTTTTTTAACAACATATGAAAACGTCAATGAGACACAATTGCTTAACAAAAAACGTAACAATACTTGTAAGAACAAATATTATTATTTTTTTTTTATTACCAGCTGTGATTTCTAATTCTGGCTCTAATAATAAGTCAGAACTCATATACATAATACTACTGTGTGTATATATAGCCTGCTCTCCCTCCAAAACAAAAGCTCCTAATTGAATTCCTTACTTCTTAATAAATACTTCTGTTTTGTAGCAAACTAATTTTCCCTCAGTAGCTAAGTCATTGTAAGGTTTGAAATATGTGAAGTTATTCAATGAATGAATCTTGATAGGCATGTCCAGATTGTGCCTTAAAATCATAAGTGTGAGCTTTCTCCATATTCCACCTATGGAACTGAAAGAGTAATCAAAAAGCCTCTTAGCAAGCGGTTTGGCAAATGAGGATGCAGGAGAAAATAAATTATTAAATATAAAAGACAAATAAACAAAAAAATATTGCTAACAATTTGTTTAGAAAATATTTTCATTCACCAGAATATTATTTCCTAATTATTTTTACAGAACTAACTAACTAACTAACTTACTGTGATATTATAATTATGTTATCTATACATATATTTTTAAAATATGTAAAACTTACATATACAATATCACTATTATCAATAATAATTGGCGCTTTTGAAGGTCAAGTTCAGAATAAACTTAATCTTGTTTTTGTATTCCCATTTAAATATCTGGTATCATTTAATATCATCTATCAAATATCATTTAGTCAACGAAAGAAACAATTAAAACATGTAAAGGTTCTGAGTTTTTTAAAGTAATTGTATTACAGACAAATCTTGTACCTTTTACTACCTAAACATGGGATTCTAATACTTAACATCCAGTTACAACATTATTGGGGACTGTGGAGGTATCGTTTTTCAGTTTAAAGCAAAATAAGCAGCAGGAATATATTTGTACTTACAATTTGCAGTCAATGTGTATTTTGCAGCATCAGAGCTGACAGGGTTGCTGAGTGTACACTTGTATACACCACAGTCTGTTCTCCACACCGGACTGATCATCACTGATGTTTTATCATTCAAGAATGTGATTCTGTCACTAGCTAAGAGTTTCTGATCATCTTTCATCCATTCAGCACTGTGGATGGTCCCATTCGCTTTACAAGTTAATGTGACATTGCAAACATTTATTAGCACATCTGATGGTCCTGTTAGCGTTGCTCCATGTATTTTTTCTGTAAAGAAAATTACATAGAGGAAAAAAAATGAACAGTAAAAACTAATACGAGGTGGAATTTTAAAAAATAAATAAGAGTGATCAAAGTACACGCATTGTTTTCTCAAGTAGAAGTAAAGATAGTTGTAAAAGTAGAAGTACTGTTTCATCATCTCTACAAAAGTAAACTAGTACAGGCTCTCAAATGTACTAATTATATGCAAACCCCTCGGAGGTGGAAGCAGATAGTCTACCTTATAGCTTTATTTGCCTATATCTTCACTCTAGCTTTGCTGAGTCAACTGATTCACTTCAACACAATACATATTTTCACATTAATTAATAAACTTTATTTATTATGCTGTCGTGTTGGCAACAGCACTATTATTTAGGTATTTAGTTGCTTACTGTCTGAATAAGCGCTCTAATGCCAGCTGGTCCTGCTTTTTCCGTTTTTACCTGCTGACGAGTGTGCAATTGAGAGAGGGGAGTTCACACACATTTATTTTCCTTAACAAAGGTATACAGAAAATAAATCTTAGGAGACGGATCCGATCCATTAACAGTCAAGGCTAATAAAAGTGGTTCATATGTCACATATTAATGTATATTATTTGGTGGGACAGATTTGTATTTTTCCAATATTGGGGGGACATATCCCACAAAGAATACGTGGTTATGCCCGTGTTAGCCAGCCATATTGGGCACACTTTGATACCAGTTGGAAATGGGACAACCATCCAATCCATGTTCCATGACTATAGTGCTTCACTCGGGATCTTCGCTATTAATCTCGTTCAGTGTCAAATCTGATGCTCTACTTTGTTGTTCAGTAAAAGTGAAGATTTGTTATGCCTGTGTGTTGCACCAGCATGAATGATAAAATCAAGAATAAATAAATAGTTTCTAAACTTAAAAAAAGGCAGCTGGGTTCGAACCTGATCCTGTGTGGGAAATGGTCTTTCCTGCACCAGTACGTTTCCTAAATGCCACCAAAGTCCGAGTCATCATACCACCGAAAGAAGAGTTAATAATCTTGTTAATCATAATCTTATGTTTTATCTTCCAAATGAATGGCTATATCCATGTTAATCTGGGTTAGTAACAAGTTAACATGGCTCTCTATGTTATTACCTTTTGCGGGAGCTATGCAGGTACTGTGATATGCCGAATTTTGTTCCACAGAAAATTGTGTTTGTCTGTCCGCAGCCCATGAGAGCGCATTCGGTCCCAGTACGTCATTACCTCTCATGTGAGCTATATATTGTTCATGTTATTATTATTAAACATTTGAGAACTTATGGAAATTGTACTAAAGTAAAGTAATAATACGATAGTCCTTGCAATTACATAGACAGGAACTTTCCAATAGGTCTAACTGGATAATTAGGATTTCAGTAGGTCTTCAGGTTAGAGAGCATGTGTGTGTCTGAGAACCCATAACACGTGAAAGGTCAGTGAACACATGTGTTTGCTCCTCCAGTCATCTAGTGAGAGTATCCCAGTCTGCCCTGGATGAGAATGCAAAGCTGTTGGAAATTGAAGCTTATTTTGTCCTCTTATTTATTTTACAGTCCGCATTTTGCAGTTCCATGTTTGTGCTGTGTTTGACTGCAACATTCAACCCAATGGTTTTACAGTATCATTCGTTTATTCTCATTCAGACATATGATAAAGCTGTATCTGACATAACAGAGCTTAGCACCTGCAGAGAGCTAAATACATTATTAAACACTCGTACCACCCAGGCAACCACTTGTTCACCTTTCTGCTATCAGGGAGGCACTGTAAGGCTTTTAAGACATGCACCTCCAAACTGCTGAATAGTCTTTACCCTAGTGCGATATGAGGAGCCAACTCTGACAAAAGGGACTGTGCAATATCAAAATATCTGCTTATTTGTAAATAGTGCGATGCTGTAATATGTATGTGTTTTTAAAAGCACTTTTATTTTTATAATTTATTCATTTATTTATTCTATTCTAAAGGTAGTTGCAATTAAATTTGTGCAAAGACAATAAAGGCATTTAATATTTAATTTAAACATTCAATCGCTGCACAGCTTAATCCTACAAGGGTCACAGAGAGGTTGGAACCTATCTCGACTGACGCTGGGCGAAGGCGTGGTACACCCTGAACAGCTCACCAGCACAGGGCCAACACACACAACCATTCACACTCACAATTAGGGGAAATTAATTTGTTTTGTTTTTTTTAAATACTGTCTATATTTCATATTTTTCATGTCATTTTTTCATTTTTCTTATACTGTAGCGAGCAAATGCAACAATATTTCGTTCTGTATACACCTGTATATCTGAATGACAATAAAGCTAAGTCTAAGTCTAATGTGAAACAGCCAATTAGCCTAATATGTCTAATGTGCATGTCATTGGATTGTGGGAGGACTCTGGAGTACCCAGAGAAAACCCAACATGACAAGAACATGCAAACTCCTCACAGAAACACCCTCGCCAAGCCCAGGACTTGAACTGAGGACCTTGTTGCTGTGAGGTGGTTGTGCTAAACACTATGCCACCATACCACCCTTACATGATATCCGTTTGCACTAATGCTGCATGCTGATGTTTACAGTTAGTTTGGTTTAGAGTATTGATCTCAGTAGGGTAGGTATTAGAACCTCTATTATTTCACATGACAGCTCAGTTTAGCTAGAAAAAAAGATAAGTTTACCCTGCTAAAAAAAACAGCTTGTTCTGACCAGATGATGCACAGAAGAGCTTTTTAAATAAAGATATAGCATAACTACTTGATTAAGTTCTACACGTCAACACTAACCCTAACTGGAGTCATTCCATATCAAAATGTAGCATTAGTGCAGACAGCTGTAAACATATCATGTAAACATTTAGTTGAATGCTGCAGTCAATTGAAGCACAAGGATATAAAACTGCAAAAAGTAGCCCAGAGCAAAGGGTCCCATATGAGCTTCAACAACAGTTTCTGGACCATATGAAATGGAACAGTCAACTTCAGTCATGTTTAGTCGATTTTAGCTTCATCATGGTCTTGGGAAGACGAGGTATATCTTGCATGTTCGTTGGATAAATTTCATGCTGCATGATATAAAATAACTCACATTAAAAGGTGAGATTCAATGGAGGACTCATTGTTTTGCTCACAGTGTTGTGATGTTTCACACTGGTATGGGTCTGAGTCACCTCTGATCTCACTGGTAATAGTCAGGCAGCTGTCACTCTCTGTTAGCTGAACTCGCTGTTACCTCAGAGCTGCCATTCAGCCAGAGAGGAGCCAGATGCAGAGCAGAGGGCTTATTTGGATACCACATGACAAAAGAAAAAAACATAATCACTGTACTAATGCTAATATTATGTCTTATAATTTTATATAATCACTTTGATCTCTTTTAACAAACTGACAGAAAATCTGCAGAGTAAAAACATATATTAAAGCTATATGTTACTAAAAAATTAGTAGAGTAATCCTTGCCAACCCAATGTGCCATTATAGAACTAATTTTATTTTTATGGTTGTCAGTCACTGATCTTCAGCCAACAGTCATGGAGTTTAAAAAGATGAAATTTTACTGCAAGATGGCAACAGAATTCAAAATGATGCAAGCAGAGTGGAGAATGACACAACTGTTTAAGCACAATGGTAGACTGACATATTATTTATGGGATGATCATTACACTATAGTTTACTATATAGTTTTCACTATTTTTACTATAGAATTTATTTTCTAATTGTGAAACATTAGAGTGAGATTTGATAATATTTTCTAATAGAATTCTCTCATTTTGTTACATGTTCTATCAAATGAAACAGCTGAAGTAAATGATGTTTTACTGGTTTTAATTAGTAAGAGCATCCAGTGCATGTTCATAGTCATCTAATGAAAAATAAATAAGATAAAGTAAATGTTGTAGATTTTGAAAGATGCACATTCAGATTTAAGATTTAATGCAGTATTAATGTGTGTACTTTTAAACCTTACACAGCTATAAAAACTCTTTATAATAATCTATTGGCTTTAAAGACGTTTCCTTGTATTTAGTAAATAAGGATTCTACAAGATTAAAGAGAGAAAATCTTACTGCAGTTATAATAAAATACAG
>JAQMYF010000007.1:10279032-10303719 GCA_030014195.1 Neosilurus mollespiculum
GCAGTTCTGAAGGCAAAAGGGGGTCCAACCCGTTACTAGCATGGTGTACCTAATAAAGTGGCCGGTGAGTGTATATAGATGCTTTCATACTTTTTCAACTCTTCCTGCTTCTTCCTTCTTTCCTCCTCCATCTTTTTCTTTCTTTCATTTTCTTGTTCAATCTTCTTGTTGAGAGCATCCCATTTCTGTCGCTCCCGCTCCTGACAGAAAGAAGAAACAGCTCAGTGAGACGACTGATAATATACAAGAACAGATACATATGATGCCAAACATTTCAGATAGGATAATTTTATTATGTTAATAGGGTTGGAAATAGGGTTGGGCGATATTTTGTTACCCTAGTGTGATATGACTAGTCATACTGTCAACCAAATTAATATGGTATCATGATTTATAGGACTATCAACTTTCTTTCTGAAATGAATACATAGCTACAATGTTTCAGCAAAACAAAAGACATCAATGAATGATCATAAAAAGTTTAAGATTAGACCTATTTTCTTACAGTTTATAAAGTCAGATGTACTGGAATACAACAGTACATGGGTGGAGGATGGAGACAAAATCCACAATACTAACTCCAAAATGTAGAATGCTAGCTAGCTAGCTAAATAAACAAACAAACAAACAAACAAACAAACAAACAAATAAAAAATTTACCAAGACAAGGCCAGAACACTGGGAGCAAAAACAAGGCTACTATGAGTGAAGTTTCAGAACAAAGCACAATAATCAGTAATACAGCAAATGCATCAACTGAGCTGACCAACAAGCTCTCAGTGTTGGAGCAGCATGAGGTTACAGCCATCCAACAAGCCCAAAATTAAGATGCGAAGAGTGTACTTACATACAGTATGCATGTGCAGTCATGTTCTTTCAAGTTACGATTTTCTTCATACTCTGTTTTATATAGACATTTTAACTACTACAGAGGCAGATCCAATCCAAAAAGTAGCCTTCATTGTCAATACACGCTTGGAGGCGAGTACTGAAGACTGCCATGGCTCATCAGGTCATGTTGGGTGGCACGGCAACTATCTCATGCTGAATAGCAACCTTAAGGACTGCACAAGTTTGAGGTCGGGAAGTAAACAATCATGATTCAGGGTAGCCCCACAGAAGTAAACGGGGGTTAAAAAATATAAATAAATAAAATTTAAAAATAATAATAATAATAATAATAATAATAATAATTAAAACACCCCACAAGGGGTGAGGTCAGGGAAATGTGCCGACCATCAAACAAGATCACCTGATCTGGAAATATTTTCCTCAGCATTTCCAATGATCTTTGAGCTGTGTGTGCGCCATAGCTCCATCGTGCTGTGTGCTCCTGAGCACACCAAAAGGAACCAGCTTGACTTTAGAATGCGGGGAGTTTTATCATACAAGTCGCTCACTAACTAGATTTGCTTGTTTACTCGTACTGGACAACCTGTCCTGAGTTAACATCCCTTCCAGGGAAAAAGAAAATGGTTGCTACGCATTGGTTCAGCCTCTTTTAGTATTCCACAGGATTAAAACATATTACATTACGCTCAAATTATGCTGTAATGATGACCAACACTAGTAGTCTTTAACACTTGGAAAACAAAATACCACAATATAATTTTTTTCCCTAGCTGATATCGCCCAACCCTAGTTGGGAATAAGGATTATTAAATGAGCAAATTAACCATGTTAAGCAACACACTATAAAGGCCAGCCCAAAAACACTCACCTGTTTTATGACACTGACGTTTGATTATGTACAAGCAGTAAATAAAGCAATGGTGTGGTACATGGAATTTGATACATGAACATATCAATTTGTGCAAATTCTGGTCAGTGTTACACATGCAAGCAACACCACAAAACCCCAAGCAGACCCGATTAAGACATAATAGTGTTGACTAGTACTGATTAGATCTGTGAACAGGGTGAACCATTACACACCCAAAGGCTAGATGACAAAATGTAAGCACCCAGTTACATATACATCTGCACGCACACCAAAGGTAAGTTTACAATGGCTTATACACCAGAGTTTACACTTACCACTGAGCCAGTGCTCAACTGGGGGAAAAGAGAAAAGCAGGATTACTAGCTCAGCAAGCAGGCGGCTTTTAATTTTAATGACGGGATATACTTGATGCTACGTGACTTACACCTGTAGACGCTGCCACTATTCAAGCAGTGAAAAAGGCTAAACTTGCACATGTAGTTTACGTAAATCTGGAGGATTCCACTAGGTGGCAGTGTGGGAAATTATACAATAGATAGAATACAATGTCCAGGTTTGTCGTGATGCAAGTTAAAGGGGGAAATAGAGGAAAAAAGTTTAAGGCAAAAATTATTTGCCACATGTGACTATGTGACACAGAGGATGATATGCAAGACCTTTAAATCTATTGTGCCTTTACAATGGGGAACACCACCACACAAAATTTGTTCTTTGCACGACATGTGCTCAAAGAACGTATCATGACACTGCTAGGAACATGTGCCAGCCATGATGTATGCACAGAAGCGTTCTGATCAAGTATATGCCGATCCTTAGATGATTAACAGTTTTAAAATATCTTCAACTGAAACAATTCCAAACCCACAAATCATTTGATTAAGGAACATGATAACCAGTGCAAAAATTAATGTTAATGGTGTGAGTAAAAAAAATTACCTTGACATCAATTTTTCCACTCTGTTTAATAAAGGACTTCATAACAGAGGTACGACCGAGAGAGTTTGGGGTCATCATCAGCAGCTGGTTCTTCTGCACTGTGTGCAGGAAGGAGCGCATGCCAGGTGTAATACCCTGTAACGGCCATAATAAAGCTTATACAGCTGACTGAAAACTAGACTGACACTTTACAGATCTAAATAAATAAATAAAATAAGACAGATAGAGGCATACAGACTTCATTTTTATCGGAGGGAAAATTTGGAATTTTTCCTCTCAAAGAAGTTAATTATGGACATCTTACAGTCAGGCACTTCTTTGGAGGAGAGTGCTTCTTCTTAGGGGTGCTGAGTGCTTCTGCCACTGCTTCTGCAGCTGCACGTTTGAGAACTGAGCGAGAGGCCCTAAAACACACAATCACTAGTACACACTATTCCAAAAGATAAACGCAGAAGCTAAAACAGAGCATTAGCAAAACAAACTTACCGAACTTCATCCTGAGTGTTTTTCTGATTGTTATCTATAGATACATAAAAAAAAAATAATAAATAAAGTTACACCCACTTCAGGACTTTTATTAATAGAATGTTAAGCCACACAATCTGCCACAACAGCTTTCTTGATGACAAGCATGCTTTACTCAAGTGCAGTCTTTGTAAGAGACTTTATGGCTACTTAAACTCTTCAGTGGAAGGTTCAATCACAGCACTACCTGATCCTGAGGACTGAGCCATGGAGCGTGTGAAGCGACAGTTTTCCTGGACACTGGAAGCTTCCATCTTCTCTTCCTCCACCAGTATGGAAACTTCCTCCGCATCTGGCTTCTCAGGCTCAGATTCCCGATTTAGGACCTGCACAAAGGCATGAAAATTCTATAAATCATGCAACATCACGAGTAAAATTTACCCCGAGTGCTAACAAACTTTACCTCAGGCTGGCTCGGCTCTGTTTCTGTCTCAGCTTTAGATTCTGCTGCTGGCTCTTCCTCAGTAACCACCCTACAACAAAGGTGATAATTCATCTCAGATACATCAGATCTGGACAGTCTGCTAAAGTGACAGGGAAAAAAAAAAAAAAAAAAAAAACAACAAATAAATTGACTTACGCCTCCATCTTGTCCTCCACCACATCCTCATTTTCCTCTGGTTCTTCATCCATAGACACATTTCCTACATAAGCAAGTTTGAAAACCAGACAAATAATATCAGCAATGAAGTAATACACAATACAAGTCTTTTTTTTCTCCATTAACCATAATCACCAAATTCATAACTGGCTTCTGAAATGAAGGTCTGCAATCACTGATTCATGTTTAAGCTCACATACTGTGAATGCAGATAATAAAATATAGAATCTTTAATGCTGTAACTAGTGTGTAGAATACTTATGAGCTGTTTGGAAAGAGTGAGAATGTACTGTTTCTCTATTATATTGCAAGCAGTTTTAGCTACAGGTACAAGGGTATGAGACTAGATGGGGGTCAACAAGATGTAAACATGTGAAAAGTTTAACATCTGTAAAGCAATGCTAACCAGAATAATGGCCCCCAAAAGTTGCAATATTGTCAGGAGGGTAACATACAACGCTTACACTCTAGTGAAGTCTTTTAATGTCTAAGATTTAAGAAACAAAATTAATACCAAGAATTAAGATTGGGACATTTTTATTTTACGCCTGGCAATATTGCTGCCATTATTCTGTTCTGCATTGCCTTACATATGTTAGATCTTCTTGACCTCGATCTAGTGTCATACCCTTGTACCTGTAACTAATATAGCTTATAATACAATACAAAAAAATAAATAAATAAAAATTTTACATCTATGGCATACACCCTTAATCAGAGTGACCTATATTTATCATTTATTTATCCTTATACAACAGCACGTTAATGGCCTTGCTCAAGGGTCCAACAGTGGCAGCTTGGTGGTTCTGGAGCTTGAACCTTTGATCTTCTGATCAGTTATCCAGAATCTTAACTACTGAGACACCACTGCCCCTACTTGCTTTTTTATTTGTACCATTTCTGTTTTTAAATAGGCCTTATCTCATGCATGACTGCAAGTAAAACACACACGCAAACATGTTCAAACAAACACAGGTTCTAACTACAAACTCCACCCAACCATAAAAAGGATTTAGTGACTAAGTCCGAATCCATTGATGTCTCTCTTTTTTTATGACAAACTGAATGGGTTATGAACTGTAAATCACCAGCAAATTATCATAATTAGTTCCATCCTTCTACTTTCAAGTCCATTATCATGAATAGAGCAGCCAATGTGAATAAGACTGAAGAGAAAGATTTCCACATGGACACAGCCCCGACCTGACCACTCGCAAAATATTACGTGGACACTCAGTCAGGAATACGTCCTGTCTGTCAATGTGTTAATTTGACTGTGTAATCTCACCACTGACGGTGCTGCTACATGTCGAGTTGCCCAGCCTGGCTTTCTTCTTTATAAACGAGCGCCGAGAAGCACGGCGAACTGCTTCCTGAGTCATGCTGCGTCTAATCCCTGCCAGAGAGCGCCGTGCCACCAAGGAGTGTCGGGCTGAGTTGCGTGTTGAAGCCTGACCACCTGCAGCTGCAATAGTAATCTTTTGTGCAGAGCGGCCTGGAGAGGGAGAGCACTGGAGCAGCTTTTCAGCAGAAAGACGTTCAACCAAAGGAATTTTCACCACAGACTCAGACACCAATATCTGCACAGGAGTTGAAGAGCTGCACGACTCCTCCACCTTGTGCCCCTTTTCCTCTGTGGAGCCACTGTCTGGAGCAGGTGACTGTTCTTGAGTAGGTGACCGTGGAGCAACGATTAACTCTTCCTCGACCTTCTCAGCCTGCCCCTTCGCCTTGGCAGCAGCTTTGTTGCGTGTGCTACGTTTGACTGGCTCGCTGTCTGCAGCTGTGGTGGCTTTATTACGTCGTGTGCGACGAGCAGGCTCCTCAGCCACACTGTCAGTACTGTTGTTGGGGGAGTGTGTAGACACTAACTCGGAGATTGAGTTCAGAGTAAGCTGGACTGAGGAACGCCGTAGGTTACTGCGCTTCCCTTTAGAGAAACTGGAATGAGAAAAATATAACAAGATTGTTACAGCTGGCACTATATTGACTAACAATCTGTAACCATGGGCCAATCCTATACATAATACAGCTCACAGTCAAGTGAGCTGTATTATGTATAGTCAAGTACAGCTATATTTATAGGGTGTATACACTGATCAACCATGATAATACATACATAAATACTATACACAAACAGGGCATGAAAATACTTTGTGTATGAATGAATAGCCATAAAATACTTCATAAACATTTACCTAAGGTTATTCTTAAAATAAAAACAGCACTGCTACAATGTACTGTATATACATAGTTTTACAGCTGATCAGTGCTTATTGCTCAGTTTACTCAACAAGTGCAGGCTTAGTTTAAAACACTTATGCTGCTACAATGGGATAATCTCATCACCCTTACCGTCTTTTGCTACGAGCTTCACTGAGCTCTGTGGACACCCGTTTCCTGCGGTTTGTCCTTTTCTGTGATGGAGTCTTCGGCATAAGCTCCGGCTCTGTACTAAAATCACTGCAATACAAACCCAGAGAATTTCTTCCTCTCTACATAATGACAAAATTCAAGCCAAACAGAAAACCAACATATTTAAATGTATTATTATTAAAATTCAAAACCAAACAGGCCATTTATGACCCAGCTACAGGCTCAACAACAAAATATAGTACATACATCAACATTCACTCTGAGGCATATCTGAAATGCATACCTGGAGAACATCCGGGTAGCTTCCAGCTGGATTTCCTCCAGCCATACCATGTGAATATTCTCAATCTCATTGGTGAACTCCTGCAGCTTCCCATTGAACACCTGCACAAGGGAACGTGTGGCCTCCGGCAGGGAACTCATGGCTGCGTCCCTAAAAAAAATAAGACATACACACACAGTGAGACTCCTGAATGTGGGATGACGTTAGAAGAAATGTGCAGCATAAAAATCAACAGTGGCCACAGACTAAGACATATACACTATACCTAAAGTGGACTGGATCTTTTATGATACCCCTTAAAATAGAGATATACTGCTGAATAAAATAATCAAAAAGGTATAGGTAAAAAATTCATAAGGTGCATCAGAGGCGTGTGATGTTAAATAGGGCTATCAACATCTGCATGTGCCAGATATGACAAGATCAGGATTTCTTCTTTGTGCATGATGGCATGAAAACAGTCCCACAGTTTTCCAATCAACTCAAGTACATGTCTCAAAAGAGACCATATTATTTACTTCTAGAACGGCTAAATATAACAGTAATATGATCTACAACACCATTCTCTGTCCCATAGTAATCATCTGGTTTACTGGTAAAAGCATTGTTTTTGAATCCTGGCTAGTTAGCTGACAGAACCTGGCTAGCCAAAATCTTAGCATGGCGTTTAAAAACAAGACACTTATCAGCTTGCTAATCATTAATACTGAAGTCAATACACAGACACGGCTATTCAAAATACATCTGATTTCAACCGCGTTCCCATGTCGTTACTTAGCAAACATTTAACAAAAACATGCTAATCAGGAATCTTTGCTAACCACTACCGACAAAAAGCGTTCAATTCCAGAGAAACACACGACTTTTTTACCTTTTGTTTAAAAAAGCAGATAAGCCTAACAGTTCACTTCACGTCTCCTTCCGGCTCCGTGTCTCCGCTTATTATAAACATTCAACTCCAACTCCACTACAAACACAACCGAAATTCCTCGCAAATCTATAAAATCCTCTTTTCGAGCCACCCGCTCAAAACGGTTTAAGTAGTTTAAAATTCAGGGAACACCAATCGTAGGCTAAGCGTCAAACTATTAGTCGAGATCTTTGTCCGTCAAGCTAAATATAGCCAATCAAAATCATGAAAAGCAAGTTTGAGTCAAAATGGGCGGTGCTCTTGCAGGAAGCATAGAATTGCCTAAACTGATTGGACAACACAGACGTCCATCATTGATTCAAACCACCCAATCCAAATGAAACTCGAACGGTCAGCTAGCTCTGCCCTGACTATTTTTTTTCTGTGTGGAGGAAACAAAAAACACAGAGAAGCAAAAAACAAAACATTCAGCGCTTTAACATTTACACTCCATAAGATATATTATGTATACAAAGTAATTAATGTATAATAAATGTTATAATAACATTTTATATATAAACTATTTAAAAACCAATTAGGTGTTAACGTTTTCAACGCTTTGAATATCAATATCGCTTTTTAGGAACAAATAAAAACATACCACTTATTAATTTCGGTACGTTCACTGCACAGATAAATAAGCCAAAGTTCTTATTCAGCAGCTTGAATCTCACGCGCAGACATTTTCGTTGCCTTGGTTACCGACTTAGCCTAGCGTCCTGCTGGTAATCAGCTAGCTGGCTAGCTACTGTGGCAGAGTGTGATCCTCGTTATGTAGATGATCTACTTGTGGTCCTCGTTATATAAATAATCCCAGAATTTAAGGCATTTAACTCTGTATATTTATTTCATAAGCGTGAGACTTTTTTAATGAAGAAGCTGCCAGTTTGCCTGTTGATCAAGGTGAGTAAAACAAAGACTTAGCTTGCTAACGCTGTAAAACTAGCAATTGGATTAACTATATCATGATCTAACAATGAAACTTGAACAAAGTGACCAGTTAGCTAAATGTCCTGGGTGGGAAATGGTCTGTATGTGTTGAAATGATAATGTTGATGTATGCTGCTGACTAGTTATTTGGCTTGCTGTATCAGTCATGTAAGGTTACTTGGCTGAATGACCAGGCGCTAATATTCTAATGCTAATTTATCTTAAATCTTACATTAGACCAGGTGATTTTTTTTCTGGCAGTTAACGTCATGTCTCATATATAGCACACATATAAAACAAGCACACTTGGATTGACTCTACAGACATCCTGAAATCATCCTCGCTTGCATGCACATCACTGATGGGCTTTAAAAGGCTTAAAGTGAATCCTGTTACTCATTTTATTTTTAGTAAGATGAAGGGAAGACGTGATGAGCCAGTGCCAGCACCTGAGACTGAGGTAAACTAGGAAGAATAAGAATGCAGTGTTGTTGCTGCGCTGCTGTAAAAGATGAAGAAAATATTCCATTTCACCAGAAGAAGAAAAGGCTCTCCAAGTGGCTCTGAAACAGCCAGTGTACTTTCTGTTGGGTATGACCTGAAAGAGAAAGACTTGAGCAAAGTGCACAAAGCTGCCTTTACTGGAGATGTGGCCAAACTCAGACAGCTGGCCAAAAAGAATGATTTAAACCAGCTTGATAAAGAGAACAGGTGAGTCGACATATTAGTCATCGCTAATCTCGAAGTAATGATACTATTAATAATTTCTTAGTTTCAGGTTCAGCATCAACCATAATTTACTCAAATACAGACAAAGTAGGAACCCTGGAATGGACTGAATGGACTGTCGTCTGAAAATAGTTACTCTGAAGTCGATTATTTCCAATAAACTCATGTCCTGAACTACAGTATTTATTTCATACCACAACAAGTTGCCAGATTCCAATGTTTTAATCTATTTATGAAAAATGGATCATGCTGTTAACCATTTATATTAACATTTAATGTCTGCCCATAATACAAGTCTTTTTTCCACTGACATTGTAGAAGGAGTAAATAGGCTTTCCTTCACTGGCGTGAAGTTCTTAAACACAACTTATGATGTTATCCGAGGTTTACACTCAGGCCACGATATTGACGATGTCCACAATTCAAAAAAGCATGGTGCTCCATGATTTATGGGCACACTTGGTGCACAGTTGGGGTATAAAAAAGAGGCAGCGTGCATCCAAGAGGGGAAACTTGAAGGAATCGGGTTTCCAAGATAATCAAGCTCCGCTACGATTTCACATCAAGGTCTGTTACGCTCTGTTGAGGACTACACTCTACTACGATTCCCATGTTCTATAGGTGTCAAATCATAATAATCATGGCAAAACTTTTGACAGTAAAAATTTGGTCACAATCAGCGCAACCATCACGAATCCACCAGGTTCCCTCAAGATCATCACTATTCAATCCAACGACCCCACCACGCTCATAACAATTCTCTCAAATCGTGGCGATCATGGACATCGTGGCCCCAGTGTAAACCCAGGGTTCCAGAGAAACTGAAAAATGTCTTGATGACCTTCTGACACCTTCCATGCATGATAAATGCACTGTGTAGGCAAAAGTGAGTGGACACCTGTATGTACTTTGCATAGTGTAGCATTATTATTTTCCTTCACTGTACAGTAAGAAAACACAATTATGCGGTGCTCTTGGTAGGCACAGTTTTTATTGCACACATGAGTGACACCAGACTGTTGTTAACCCTTATATTCTCCAATGAATTCAAAAGTGCATGTTGTAGCATACAGAATCCATGCTTGTGTGTGGTATGCAGTGAACACACTATTCTAACAAACTGGACTTTGGGGCTCAGATGGGTGTGATATGGCTCACCAATGAGTACACCCTGCTGGTCTTGTGGCGGAATAGTCTTCTATAGAAACTCATGTGAATGTCTGTATATGAAGTTGCAGGAATTCTTGGTTAGCACTGGGAGATGCATAGTTTTGTAATGTACTGTGTATGTATTGTTAAGTTAGAATTCTAGTTACAGTGCTACCTTCATAACATGTTGGTATTAAGTTGAATTTGGAATATCTGTATTTGTCGCTTTATTTTTGGCCTTGCAGAACTGCCCTACATATAGCCTGCGTTCATGGACACACAGAAGTGGTTCAGTATTTGGTGGAAAACAAAGTTAAACTCAACCTATGTGACAATCAAAACCGTTCCGCCTTAATGAAGGTATGACCTGACATCCTCATGAATAATTTATTTTTGTTTAATTCTAGCATACAGTGGCATTCTGAAAAAATAACTGTTTTGCATCGTCTTAACCCAAAGCTGGAAGATTCATTGTGTTTGGTGGGATTTCTGTGGGTTTTCTGTGGGTCTCGGTAGGCGGTGCAGTGCCAGCAGGATCGCTGTGTGTCTATCCTCCTGGAGCATGAGGCAGATCCCAACTTGGTGGATGCCAATGGGAACACAGCATTACACTTAGCTGCCCGCATTCCCTCACTGCCAGTGGCACTGAAGCTGCTCGAACACGAGGCAAACATAAATGCCCAGAACAAGGTGAAGCCACAATAGAGTTCCCACCAGGACTTTTTAATTTAGCATTTTATTTAGCTTTATTCTCATTCAGCAGATATCAGGTACCTGGAGATGGATACATTACTGTTAGTGGATCCTAGTGGCATCAAGAAATTGTACCCTCACATACCAACATCTCAAAGAGAACAAAACTTAAACTTTCTTTCTGATAAGACCACAATTTCAGTGATTCCTAAGATTTACTTATTGATTTATTTTTGTAGCATTATTGGTGTTTAAGTTTTGTTTGAATATTTAAAGTGCATTTAGGCAGTAGGTAAAAATATACATTAATATAGATGCATTATATTCAAATTGAAGTGAACAAAATTTATTTATTTTGTGGTTAAATATTATGTTTAATGTATCCATAGGAAGGCAATACACCCTTGATATTGTCAGTGGAAGAAAATCATGCGGAGATGGCTGAATTTTTACTTAAGGAGGGGGCAGATGTTAATCTTCAGAACCAGGAGAAACGGTAAGGCTGCAGTTCTTTAATTTAAATCTTGTAATTTAACTCAGTAATTACACTAAACAGCCAGAAACATATTTACATCTTTTACGCATCTTTCTGTCAACAAGAACCCCTTTACTGATTGCTGCTTGCACTGGCCACATCAGTTTGGTGCGACTGCTCTTGCAGTACAATGCTGACATCACCGTAAAGGATAATAAAGGATGGTCATCTGATGACTATGCTGTAATGAATGGGCATCATGCGTAAGAACAATGTTTGTTTATCTGTGTGATTAAAATTTTGTAATGTTCTAGCTTTTTTTTTTATTTTATTTTTTTATTTTTTTATTTTTCAGAATCAGTTCAAATCTAATTCCTTAATTTCAAATAATTTTCAGTTGTTCACATCTAATCATTGAGCATGGGACAAAGAGGAAACCCTTACAGTCCCCCTCCAATCCTGCCTTCAGTAAAAACAAGCAGACGTCCCTCTTGGGGAGTCCAGAGGCTGGCTTTGCACTTGGAGGTCCAACTCTGGGCAAAGATGGTGAGTGCTGAACATCACCTATGAAGTCTCTTAGTTCTGAACATACATTGCTTTCCTAAGATTCATTTTTAAAAAATATATTAAACAGTATGAATTCACTTCTTCAGGTTTCATTATTGGCCATGTTAAATGGAACTTTGAGAACCACGTTACGATATAAAACCATTTCTAAACTTGTCTGTGCTCCAATATATTTATACGATTGTACTGTGATTTTCCATCTAAAGTGCTTTTATTTTCCTTCCAACATACTGCCTTCATTTGCATGTTAATGGATAGCAGCAGGAGGATGTACAAAAGATGGGAAAGGTATAACAAGTATTAACAAAACTACATATATGCTACAGAGCTCACAACATTTTTAACTATCAACCAGCTGGTTAATGAAAAGATACAATGGGGTCCAAAAAGCCTGAAACCACCTGAAAGTCTTGGAACTTTTTTTAAAACTGGAAATAAACAAAGTTTTATTATTTAAAATTTATACATTTATGTTTATAGATCAACAATTAACATTAATATAGTAATTTAGGTTGAATATGTTAACTACTTTGTACAGAAGGTCAGATTTGTCTTGATTCATATCCCTTTCAATGAAACATGTGTTCAGAAGAAACTCTGATGGATTTTCCCTCTTATGGAATTCATACCAGCTCAGGTTCACACGGTCATTAAACAAAAGGCCCAATGCGAAGAAATTAAAATTATTTCTTATAATATAATGAATTTTTTTTGTAATCAATCAATAATGTGAAATAGAAGCATTTTCTTTGCTGATCTCAGACTTTTGACTTCACTTAATTTTTCTTGTTGAAGATGGTGTTAGTAAACTAAATGAATAATAATTGTCCAATGATTGATTTAGTTTCATACCAATACAACTGAGATCTTCTGTTCAGACTTTATTGCCAGTTATATCTGTATTGCCCAGAAGAAGTGTAATAAATCATAAATATATGTAACTGTAGCATTGTTTAAATTTAAATCTACAATCTCAGTTTAAATTAATCTACAATCTCAGTAAAAGATTTGTAATAATAAATAAATTGTGGTTTCCAGATACAGAGGACAATTCACATGACGACTCAATCAGTAGGTAAGAAAATGAACAGAACAACTCAAATTCTGCCATTGGTGAAGCCTGTGTCTGAGTATGAGATCATCTTCCTAATAAACTCAAATTTTAGAGCCTCAAAGAGTGGTCCTGCTGATTCCTGGCTCTCTACAGATGATGATGATGATGAAGATGAAGATGATGAAGAAGAGCTTGATCTGGGCCCAAAGGTAAATTATTAGTGCCATGCAGAGCTTCATATACTAGAGTTTCATTTTTGCTACAGATCTTTGTAATGTGAACATCTGTCTTACAGGTACTGTTGTATAACATAATCTGCAAGTAACAGCTTTTTTTTCTGGATCATGTAAAAAGTTTTATTAGCTTTTGAATACCATAAATGCATCTGACATAAATGGGAACAAATCATGTAAGTCTGTGCTATGTCAGTATCATGAATAATGCAGGAATCTGGTTTGCACCCCAGATCCGGCGAGGACATTTCCTTGTGCTGGTGTGGGTTTCCTGTGGGTACTCCAGTTTCCTCCTACAGTCCAAATACTTGCACCTTAGGCTGATTGGCTGTTTCAAATTGCCAAATGGTCAAAGTTATTTGATTCTCACTGCAATATGGTAATACCTGTTGTGTTGTTGTAGAAACCTCAAAAGTTAAACTTGAAGAAACTCATGAGTGCTTCCAAAATCGAGGGGAGAAGATGTAAGTACCATGACAGATGTTTAATGTGTCTTCCTTTGGCCTGTGGTTGTGCTTTAACCATAAATCCCTGCCCTGTAGTCACTCTGGATCAGGATCCAGATAAATCATGGAGTGGCACTGAGTCCGAGCCTATCAGTGAGGGCAATGCAGTAGAACCCATGGCTTTCCCTGGTAGCAGTACTTCTACCCAGCTTCCTGTAACCCCAAAACCTATGTCATTTTCCAACCTTCCCCAGATGACCTCCACCCCCCTCATCAGTTCCCAAAAGGTAATCTCACCAGTCAGTCTCTTGGGGGGGTCTTGTTCTAAATTCTGCTTTTCTGTCCTTTTGTCTATGCATTCCATCCCATCCTTTTGGGGTAGGTGATGAGGCCGAAGTCTCAGAGATGCACTGTAGCAGCAAATCGGGTTTAGAAGCCAGTGAAAGTTCAGAAGTAGAATCAGAGGAAGGTGAGGGTGGCGAAGATGAGGAGGATGATGAGGAAGAAGAAGATGAAAGTGAAGATGATGAAGACGATGACCATGATGATGATAATGATGATGATGACAATGAAGAAAGTGATGGTGAAAAGGAAGAAGAGGAGGAGACCAGTTTTGCAAAAACTCAAGAAAGTTATAATGGCCAAAAAGTTCCAGAGATGCTAAAGATCACAGCTGTAGAGGGATTTGAGCAGAACTGTGATGACCAGATGGAGCTTGAGGTAAACACAGAATCTAATGTGCACCCTACGCCATCAAACTCTAAAGAGAACTTTACGTTGATGGAGGCAAAAGTCTCAGAAAACAATGATATTCTAGAGAAAGCAGAATTAGAGGTTGTGGAGCGGCAAAAAATAACGCTTTCCGAGATCACAGATGATGGCATGGAGATGGCTGATCCAGACCGACTCGATATCGAAGATGGCTTTCGTTCATCAGGAAACAGAGTGGAGTTTTCATTCTTGGAAGAAGAGGAAAATGATTACAGGAACACAGGTACTAAAGGATCAGTTAGAACTTCTCTGCAAATTTCAGTCACTACACCAAGAACTGAAAAGAATTATGAAGGTGATAGTGATAAGGACAACTGGGATGAGGATGAAGACAATGTTGGTGTTACAAAATTTGCAGAAAATACTGTGGTATTTAACCCAGATCTCAAACTCAAACAAAGACAGCCTGGTGGCATGGTGTCTAAACAACCTCAGGATGGCAATCAGGAAAACGCAAACGACACAACAAAGTCAGCAAAAATAATCTTGAACCTTCCCAGATCTAAAGAAGAACCTGAAAGCTCTGAAGACAAAGATGGTTCAGTGGAAGGTGACACTTCGGATGTTAAACCACTTAATCCTAATTTTTATGAGAGGGAATTAATTAGATATGAGGACTGGACAGTAGTACGTCATGATGTTGATGAGAATTTGCCAGTGTCCATGATCGTTGGCAGTGATGAATTAGAAGGTACAGAAAGTCATATCATGTTACCTGCAGAAAGTGTTGATAAGGATGAAGAACTCGTATGTCATGAAGCAATCCCACGGACACTCATTGATGATATTATCATGACTTCTCCTTCTGACATGGATGATGAGGATGAAGAGCGTGGAAATTTAAAGCTACAAGAGCATGTACACCATACTGTTCCAGAGCAAGAAACTTTGCAGGTACAGGAAAGGCTCACATAGTTTTTTAGATTAGTGTATGGTGTATTAAGGTAGTGAATTATTCATTCTTTCATGTTTTTGAACATGTTCATGATCTTCATCCAGATCTACTCTAATTTAAAACATACTTAATACCTTATCTGTTAAGCTGTAATGTTGCCCACTGCGTCGACCAAATATCTTTCTTAGGAAATACCGGAAGAGTCATCTTCAGAAGATGAATGTGAGGAAGAAGATTTAAATGAAGAGTGTAATGAAGTACAAAAAAGTGCAGAAGAGCATCTACCAAAGACAGAAACTCCTAAGAAGAGGGGTAGGGTTGAATATCTTGTATAACTATAAAGCTTGCAAAATATAATTCTCATGTATTTCATGAAGGTGTGTGAACACTGCATTTCAGATTTTTTGTCTGAGTTAGGAATTGAAAAAGAAGATGAGGAAGAGGAGTCACCTTGGGACTCTGAGGTTAGTATTATGGCACTCATCGGTTTAGCGCCTTAGAGTGTACAGTCCCGTATGCAAAAACCCATTCGGACTGCAGTGTAACAGCCAGACATGATCACTGCAGATTAGTGTTCCTTTTTTAAGCTCAGTGACTCTCATCTTTCTCAGTCTGGCTCAGATACTCCAAGCAAAAAGGAGCAAAGCGGGCTGAACTCCCCAACCAAGGCACATAAACTTATGTCCAGTATTCGTGAGGAGTGCAGTGACGGTATGTATGAGCTATAGCACTTTTTGTCCGTTTGAGCTTAGAGCTAAAGTAAAATAGTTTTAAACAGGACAAGCTTTGCTTAATAAGCCATCTCTGCAACCATTTCATGCCGTAAGAAAGGTTAAAATCTAAAAAAAAAAAAAAAAAAAAAAGATTGTGGTTCACAGCTTCTGCTTTCTATCATCTGGTGCCATCCAGGCACCTCAGTACTTTACCATTCTGAGATTTATAAAGATATATCTGGTAGTTATTTGTGTAGGAACATATAAATATAAATTACAACTCTGCGCTTTGTAAAGGATAGTTCAACACCCTCTGCAATTTTACAATAAATCCTCTGTAATCGATTCCTTTTTTAGCTCTGCATTATATTCCATCTTTCTTAAGAGGATCGAAGCACAGTAGTGTATTCAGGAGTGTTGCTCGGCCTGGAGGCCAGAAGGCAGTGGGTATGCCAATTGAATTGCTGCACGATGTCCTGTTTTTTCCAGGACGTAATATAGGCCATAACCCCCTGCTTTTACCATTTCATGTCACGTTATATTACTTTCTCATATCTGTTACTGATCCATAAAGGTTATGTTTTTGCATGTCTGTTCTCGGTGTCTGTTTTAAATATGGGTATCTCTGGGGCTTGGAGTGTGTAAAACTGATTTATTCTGTATATTGAAGGTGTACTAAGATAAATTGTCTAAGTGATGGATATCAATATTTCAAATGAATCTATAATAACTGCTTCACCAGGTATTGGTGTTTGTTGCCAGTTGCTTGTAGTGGGCCAGAACTAAGCCTAGTCTTATCTTTAGTGGCTAAATTACAGCACACCACCCAATATTGCATATAGATATATACGAAGGGCTTAAAACCAGACCCACTTATGTCCAAACTTTGAAAGTTTAATAAAAAAGATAAAAAGGGGGTAAATGTTTGACTGTGGCCAAAAACATCTGCCAATCCTATATGAGCAATCATTAAGATGTCTGTTCTTGACATTTTGACAAATGTTATGCCCATGTTTCTGTCTCATTTTTACAAAAGAAATTTCAACCAAAAATGAACATAGGTGGTACAGGTTTTAGACAATCAATTTAATTCTTACTTCAGTAGTAATTTTGCTAATTCAGTTTCTTAAGTAGAATTGATTGAATGAAATAGAAAAACAGAATTGTGAACTTCACCACTACCAATGTTTTGTCACAATATTAGTAATACTATAAATGTACACTCCATGGAAACTGACGTACAGTGAATGCAGCAGGATTAGTACTGGTATAGAGTGCTTATTGTTTTGTAGTTTAGTTTCAGGACCTGTGTCTCATGCATCTACACTAACATATACTATGGTTCTATAAGGTGTTTTGTAGATATTATTGTATATAAAATGTCTACATTAAGCACTGTTTCCTGCACACCAGAAGCTCTCGTGCATTAAGGAATTTGCCATTTTGCATGTGCATGCCTGGACTGTAGCTGCTCTAGAGGCATGCTTATTCATGGTTATGGTGTCTTTTTTGTTTTTTCATAATTTGTGCTTTTTTTGTTGTTGTTGATTTTTTTTTTTATTCTTAATATGTCAAGATTTCCAATTTCTTTTTCTTATGCAGTGTTAAGGACTACTCAGGAAGAAGAGAACAGTGATGAAGAAAAATCAGAAAAGCAGGTAAACTTTTCATTACGTCTTGTGTATATTTATTTTTATTTGACTTGGTTCAAATTGATGAAAATTCCTTTCTTTTCTTTTTTTTTTCCAGCACAAACTACTACATAGGGAGCCAATAGCAGTGCTGGATAAGCTGCTGGAATCCAAAGATGCTAGAAAAAAGACAGGTAGTAATAGTGAAGTGTTATTATTTTGGCTTGGTTTTAATTATTTAGACATACAAATCAGAACAATCTCACTACTATATGTTTCCTTACAGATGTAATGGAGGAACTTGGTTTAGGAGATGTTGATGATCTTGAAGGTAATTTTGAACTTGGTTGGACATGACATTATATTCTCAATTAAGTCTCTTTAAGGATCATTTTTTTGGTGTATTTTTGGGTATCTAAAAGAAAATCTCAAAATCCAAGCTGGTCAGATGCTTTGTAGTGTTAATTTATTTATTTTTTTAACAGTAAATGCTGCAACATTGATACCTTAATGTTCAATTCCAGACTAATGATCTTATTCTCAACGCAGATGCTTCAGACTGGGATTCAGCAAGTACCACAAGTAAAGCTAGTAAAAACCTGCCCTATAAATCCGAGGAAGAGTTCGTATGTGAGACCCTGTCAGTCAGCCAAGAGCAGGAACTGCTTAAATCTGTTGCAAAAACGCAGGGAGCTGCCATCACGAAAAAGGAAGAAGGAAAAGAATCTTCCCTTTTTCGTCCACTGCCAAGTCCACGTTCATTCAAACATCCTTCCAACACACAGCCTCGACCAAGAACATTTATTCAGAAGGAGCTCATTAAAAGAACAGTGAGTGATGAAGGTGAGAGATTACTTTATTTATTTTACCCTGTAAAGCATGTCCTTTGATATTTTAATGTACAAATACTCCTTGCTCACTTAAGCAGTGCCAGTGCTTAATCTAGAACTGGTTCCATGCATTTTGACTGGTAAAAGACTGGTGCTCTTGCCAAAAACTGGCCCAGCACAGCACCACAGAATTGCTGGTCCCAAAATTGGAACCACTTGTCATTATAGAAGCAATCACAAATTATGACATACTGGTGGCCTTCAAATGCAAAATGTAATGATTTTAAAGTACATTTTTAAAAAGCAAAAGCTACATTCTCTCCACTATCATTTTTTCAGCAACATTTCAACAGAAATATCCACTACATAGAGTTTTCACACCTGTGGAAGTGCAGGCTGGTTTTCAAAAGGCAGCAGTTCATGGGGCAGAGGACTAAAAAGATGTTGAAATGTTTAATTCCCCTTAAGTTATTATTTTTCAAATAATTTTGCAGAGTCAGACTGGGACACAGATATCACCTCTAGTCCTACAAAGATGACAACTCCACTGCCACACATTGCTGAGAGTGAAACAGGTATGCAGACCTATTGAACCTATCCTGATGCCTGCTTCACATAACCTAATTAACAAAAGTACCATCAGAAATCAATGTTGTCGACTATTATTTTCTGCGATGTTCTCGTGTCACCACCAGAGGAAGAAGGAGAGAGTGAATGTAGCACAGACGCTAATGAACATCCAGAAAAGGTGAGCAGAATTTAGTGTCTACTACACACACACACACACACACACACACACACTTTATTTCTTGCATCTGCCCTTACCTTGCTTAATTATTATTAATATTATTATTATTATTATTATTATTATTATTATTATTATTTAGGTGTCTTCCTGTGCTTGATAATATTGATAACCATTTGAGTAGTGGTTGTGCAGTGTTCCAGCTAGGAAGAAGGCATGGTGTTTTAGGGCAGCAGATTGGTGAATTATGACAGTTCTTATTCATAAATCTTTAATTTGAAATATGTGTTATTTTATTCATGGAATATGCAGTTTAAGTGAAGTATTATTCAGCATTGCATTGCTTATTTAATACACTGATCAATTTATCTGTACTATGCACATCTCCTTTACATCATGATTCTCAGTTAAATGTGATCATTAATTAAATATAAACTATAATACTATATAGTCACATTAGATTATTCAAAGATTCTGTAATTAAAATTAAATCCTTTCATAGAAACTTACACATTACTGTCATTAGTTGATTTGCTGAAGAATCTTCACAGAAGACAAGTCGAGCTGATGTGTGCTGTGCATGGACATTCAGTTAAGAAAAAATGAAGTTCCTGCTGAGGAAAAGTACCGAGGGGGAGGATCTGGTTGCCGGGGAAAAGCGGGGGTCATGTAGGCAGAGAAAACCATCTAGATGCGAGCGAATGCGTGCTGCCCATGGACGTTCGGTTAAGAAAAAAATCATTCCCGCTGATTAAAGTTTTATCTAATTGCCAGGGTCATGCAGGGAGTGAAAACTTGAAAAGGCACTGCCGGAAAAATAGCATGTAAATAACATAGCTACAATTAATAAAGGCATGGCGCATGAATAAAGCCATGGTGCTCATGTGAAAGGCATGGCACTGCGCCATGCTAAAACAAACTAGCTGGAACACTGTTGTTGAATACTCTATTTAATAGGCTTCTCAGTTCAAAAGTATTTTGTGTCCAGCAAAATGAATTTTCGTTAATGCAGAGTTCTTTCCATTGTTTATTCTTTTTATTAGAACAATGTTAATTCTTTTTTTTTTTTTTTTTTTTTTTTTTACCCACTTATGCAATCAAAGGAGAGAGAGAGATTAGAAGCACTTGAAATAGAACAGAATAGCTCATATCAGCTAGGCCCCTCTGAATCCCAGGCCACTGGGTTAGACGGGAAAGAAGAAGATAAAGAAAAGCACAAAGATTTAGAAAATACCTCTTCCCATGAGACAACTTGGGAGCAACGCTATGAGAAAATCTGGGTGGAAATTGAGAAAAAAGAGACAAAATCTCAGTACAAAAATGTAGCTGCCGAACTTAAAGAAAGGTTTGGAGAGATAGAACAGAAGGAGCAAAGTAAGACTACCCAAGACAAAGAGGCAAAGGAAGAGGAAGAAGCATATAAAGATATAACGAAAGACGCAGATATTCTTGAGGGTGCATGTGAAGGGGACTCCAGTGAAGACGAAGAAGAGTTGATGGTGCGACCCTCTACACAGATGAGGACTGTTCGGCTGCTGCCTATTCCTGAACAGAGGGAGTTTGGACAAGAGGAATCCTACTCTGAGGATCTTCCCAATAATAATTTTGACAAACCCAAAGATATCCTACAGCATTCTTCAGAGACTCCGAATGAAACTGCATCAGAACCAGAAAACAGTTCTTACCAAATGCCTGGCTGCAGTACAGACTTTTTCTCTAATATAAGTGGAAATAAAGAGAAATTGACATTGACTCACTTGGATGATCCAGAAATGCTTGCTCTTGGTCTCAAAATTTCTGCTAAGGACCAAGAAATTTTTCAACAACCTGGGATGACTCCACTTCATTTGGTTGAGGAGACAAAGGCCTTTCCCTCTGTGCCAGATGCAGTCCCTTGCAACTCAGATGAATTGATTGAGGAGGGCCTACAGAGGTCCATAATTGAGGTAGGGAAATAGAGGAGAGGGCTTCATAACTATTTAGCAGTAATCTCCACTGTCATTTTTCATCCTTCTTTCTTTATTTTCTTTCATTCACTAATACTGTAACAATGAGCAGGACAGATTTTCAATAAGTCCCATTTCTTTTTCCAAATAATATAGTCTTTACGTGTCTTCAGGTTGCTGTTGCAGTATAACTTTTTCATTCCTTTACAGAATGCATACATGGTTATTTATTACTGGTGATTATCACTTTAATAAAACTGCAGTGAAGCAGCAAAAATATAATTTAGTTTGGTTTGGCCTTTTGTAAAACTATGATCCAAGTGGTACATAATAAATATTAACCTGCTTAGCCTTAGTTCCTTCCTGCCTGTTTATTCGACTGCCAGGGTCTGAACTGCTCATGCCTTATTTCCCATCTGGCTCAGGCTGCTTAGCCATTAAAAATTAACAGCTTGATTTTTGCCCAGGTGTCTCATTATCAAATTTCACACCTTATACCTTCTTTAGGTGCTCTCTTCACACTTCGGTTTTTGTGTCGCTCATCATTTCCTTCAGCTATCTGAAGTTCACCTCATCTTTTTAGAGTAGTGCACACGCTGCGTGTGTGTGTGTGTGTGTGTGTGTGTGTGTGTGTGTGTGTGTGTGTGTGCGTGCATTTACACTTCTTGTCAAGTACATGTCTGTCTTGTCAAATGTTTTATTCAGTGTTTGTGTTTTTCTGCTTGTTTCAAAATTTGTTTGATTTAAATGTTACTTAATTGTGCAGTTTAAACTAAAAAGCAGTATATGCTTTTGTTTTTAGAGCAGTGTGGCAAAGGCTGGTGTCATGAAAGGAGAGTCTAAATCCTTATGGAACACTTGCGGCTCTGGTAAACAAAGTGGTGTTGACCAAGGAAAAAGCAAGAAAGTGGACACCAACCCTGACAACCCCAACCCTAAACAGGATGGGAGGTGTGATGGTGGATCTCAGCTGAAGGATGATGCTCTAAAGAATAGAGATTGTGTTTCCCCCAAATGGCCAACAGCAAGCCCAAGGAGGTAAGATTCTATAAACTGGCGTTGACCTTTGAAAACATTATATTGCACATGTGTAAGACTTCCATCTATTCAGTTTTCTTGATGAAAGGACATTTGGCAGCTTTTAAAATTAGTAGAACTGCCTGAGTTTAATACAAAGATACAGGTTACATGTACACAAACCGCATACTCAAGGTAGTAGAATCTATTGTATTTTATTTCAGTGACAGGTCCCATTTAATTAATTGCCATTTGTTTAAAATGCCTCATGTGCCTTTAGCAATGGACAAAAAACCTTAAATGTTTCACTAAATAAATAACTGTTAAATGCTGTTAATTGGAAAAAATAAACATAATTATTATTTTTAAATTAAATTATAAATTTAATTATTATTTAATCATGTTTCATGGCCTGTGACTTTGCCATTACAAAGTCTGAAACACCCCCTTATGGTTACAATACACCCACTTCATCTTTGAATGTGGTCAGAATCTTTTCGCTCTTATGAGGAATGATGAGATTTGTAATCCCCAACACTAACAGGAGGACAATACTACTTGATGATTATGAGAAGAGAGCAATGAGTAGCAAGGGGTACCTGCTGCATGCATCTGCCCCAAAGCAGTCTAGAGATCCCTGCCCTGTGAACCACCGAAATGGAGGCCCCCTGTCTCAGTTTGACGATAGTACTTTAAGTGAAGTGTCAGAGGATGACGGAAGGTACATATGCAGTATGGCATTCTTTCCATATGATTGGGACCTTCTGGCTTGTTAATGTTCACTCAAGTATCAGATATTATTTAATCTGTCCATTCTTGATGCCACATACATACATGGTAAAGTATACTGCATTGTACTATTTTTAGATTGTGCACCCAGATTATTATTTTTATATGAAATTAGCACATTTGTGGCTAAAAATGTTTTTTTTCTTGATTCTGCGTAGGTCTCCTTCCTCACGGCCTCAGAGGGCTGAAAAAAAGGTAGGGTGGTTTATTAAACCTCAAAATTAAAATGTTCAATTTATAATCCTTTTAACATACGATCATCATTGCATTTTTAATCCCTGTTCAGTCAGTAATATGAAATGTAAAACCTTTATTTGTGTAGAATGGTGGAGAGATAGAAATGGCAGATGACTTTGAAGACCTCACACAATCATCCGACACAGCCACCGAAGAGCTGGACTCTGCTACATCAGGCTACTTGAATGCGTCTCTGCTTATCAAGCAGCTAGACACCAGCTCTTTAGGTGAGTGTCAGAGGCTGTGGGTTTGGGGAAGAAGGCTGCATGAAAATGCAAACTGGCCAAGATTTATTAAACATAAAGAAAAAGACAACATGGGATGGCTCCCGAGTGGCGCATCGACAAGGTGCATGACTTATCAACCCGGAGATCACAATTTCGAAACCGGGTTGATGCCACAGCCATCCGTGACCGGGAATCCATGGAAGATAATTGGCCAAGCTCTCATGGGAGGGAGGGATGGCATACACTCACTTCCTTGTCACTCACAATGATCACCGGCCAATCATGGGCGTCTGTGAGCTCATTCACACGAGGGGCGGATAGCGATTTCCCTCCGAGTGTATTATATCGCCCCCAAATACGCATGCATAGCAGTTCTAAAAGAGACAGGTGGTAGCAGTGAATGTCATGAAGGGTGCATGTACATGCTTATACCCAATCATAACAAAAACAGACTGACTGACAGGAACAAAGATGTTAAGTTGATCTGTACTATACTTTCCTACCTGTCTCTGTAGATTCAGTGAGCATGGTGAAGTTGCAGAATATGTTCCATGAGTATGAGCACACCATTCAGAAGGAACGCAACAGACACAGAAGACTGGGTGATAAGGTTTCTCAGCTGGAACAGGAGAGGAATGAGCTCAAACTGCTGCTGGATGAAAGTAGAGAGAACAAGTCCAGCTTAGAGCACCTCCGACTAGAGCTAGAGACCGACCTCAACAACATCAGGTGTGCTGCACTGAATTTTGCTTTTGCACTTTTGAAATTTTTCATACAATATTCCAAAATAGCGACAGGGTCAGCATGTTTTTATGGTCAATAAACATTACCACCATGTCTTTGAGCTGAAATTTCCCCTTTTCACTGTAGGTTTCTTCTGAAGCA
This sequence comes from Neosilurus mollespiculum, assembly GCA_030014195.1. Taxonomy (NCBI): domain Eukaryota; kingdom Metazoa; phylum Chordata; class Actinopteri; order Siluriformes; family Plotosidae; genus Neosilurus; species Neosilurus mollespiculum. The sequence continues at coordinate 10,303,349 of JAQMYF010000007.1, forward strand.
AGAACAAGAGAAACACCACAGTGCTTTGATGCTGTATGATAAAACCCGAGAGCAGTTGCTTAAGAAAGAGGAGCAGCACAGAGATGAGGCAGAGGAAAGGGAGAAAGTGGAACTCAAAATGAGGACTCTGGAACTAGAGATTAGGGCCTTGATGAACAATATTAAGCAGGTAATCTATGACTAAGACAGATTTGATACAAATCATAAAATTAGGGTGTCATACTGACTTCACTGCTTGTGCTAATTCAAAAAAAATGTGTGGTTGGCACCTCTGCCTTAAAGCAAGAAGGGCTGTGCCTAGTGATATATACATACATACATATATATATATATATATATATATATATATATATATATATATATATGTATGT
>JAQMYF010000007.1:10303819-10341210 GCA_030014195.1 Neosilurus mollespiculum
GCTGAGGTACACATGCTACTTCTTGGATGCTGGTGATCCTGATCCTCCTGATCCTTCTGCTTTCTGAGTCCTGTGGTCTGTCCTGGCATGTTGATGCTGGCTGGAGTTCTCATCTTGGAAGCCCCTCGCACCTGCTGATGAAGATCCATACGGGCTTAGATCTTCACTCATCGACTGTGAAGACAACTTTTCACTGCTGGTGATATAAACTCTTTTGCTACAATTATTCAGCACTTACAGTTGTGGTATATCCAACCAGACTACATGTTGGACTGTAATGCAGTTTTCTTATATGGGTTGTATTTTTACAGTTTTCCTGGTTCCTCTCAAGGTTTCTTCCTCGTGTCAACTGAGGGAGTTTTTCCTTGCCACTTTCGCCACGGGCTTGCGCATTAGGGATGTGTAGGGAGTTGTAGAAAAATGTTTAAATTCCTCCTTAAATTAATTTTACTATGTAAATCTGCTTCGTAACGATGTCAATTGTAAAAAGTGCTATACAAAAAAAAAAACTGAATTGAATATTTAGCTTAGTGTAGTTACCTTTTTTGTCGTTTGTGCACTTTTTTTTTTTTATAATTGCTGCTAAACTGAGTTTCATTGTTCATGCAACAGTTGACAATAAAGACTCTTTAATCTTATCTTATAGAGGTATAGGTGTCCTTGGTTAACTATCTTTTATTTTTTGTATGACTACTTAATAGCAATGTGTCTTACATTATTTTTACATTTTATGTTGTAAAATTCACAACACCCACTTTGGGTCAATTTATGTGAAGTAACTAAACTTGTAAATTTGGAAATGTAATAACACAGTGTTTGTTAATACTAGTACAAAAACTATAAAACACTGGTTCATTTTTTCAAATGCGTTTAGAAATGTAAAAGTACAAATTTAATTATTGATATGCACATGAGATGTTCATGCAAGTATAATGCATTTCATTCTTTGTTAAAATATATACAAATATGTTGAAGAAATCGCACACACATTTATGAATGTATTTCTAATAAACAGGTTATAATGTCTGTGACGTCTTGAGATATTTTGCAGCAAGCCTAGCCCGTAAATGCAGTTATGCAGGTTTGTTTACATTAGAAACCTGCTCGGCTGTACTACATCATCCTGGTTCCAATATGGAGGCGCGAAATCGCAGGTTTTTCATCCAATGGCTGTTAAAGTATATAATGCAGTTCAATGGATATATGGCTGGTGGAAAAAAGTTAAATAAAGAAGATAACTGTGAAATTTTTTGGCCTCATCATTTAACAACATGAACATAATATTCCTAACAAAAAGTTTAGCAAGATTGATGGGATTAAATTTAGATGGACCTAAAATTCCTATAAAATGTTCAAATTTCTACAAACAAGCATTGCAGCATTTGAAAATGCTTTTTTTCCTCACAATTTTACTCCTCATAATCTCTGCTATGGAATAACAGGATCATCACTATTAACTGGAAATCAATATTTAAACAGGGTTGGTGTGAAAATGGTGTAATTTTTGTTTGTGACTTGTTAGATTCTGAGGGTCAGTTTTTAATTTTTGAGGACTTTGTGGAAAAATTTGATATTAGTGCTTCCAGACAAGAATATGAGAAGTTATGTAAAGCTATTCCTATTTCTTTATTGTGTATGATTCTAAATTGTTTACAGTTTACCAGGTCACACCTTCTCTGCTTGACCTTGTAATACTATTAATGAGTGTGTTTGTGCACCCTGTCTTGTGCTGTACCTTGTTCTTTAAAAAAAAAAAATAATAATAAATCATCTTCTCGAGTGGGCGTTCCTTGCGCATGCGCTTCGTGACGACACAGACATGCACACGCTTTCGGGGGTTGCCAGATTGTTCAACAGCCGAGCGTTCTTGCTGCAACCGAGTGAAATTATGGGTCCGAAATTTTTTCTTGGACCGATTTGTTCGAACAGGTTTTCGAACTTTTCGCTTTTCGAACAAATCGAACAAAAGTTTGCACTCGGATGCAGCTAAATACTCGGTTGTTGAACAATCTGGCAACCCCCGGCTGCGTGTGCGTCAGTGTCGTCACACAGCGCCCACCCTGAACCTTTCAGACCTGTCAGTCCCCTGTAGTGCTCCCTGGAGCCCTGTTTTATTGGTCTCAGCCTCCAGCTGTTGGCGCATCCGCCTCTCGTGCCCCAGTTTGGAGCTGAGCAGTGCACACTCTGACCTCAGGGTGCTCTTTGTTATCTCTGTTTTAGTGATAAAATACATTAAAGGTGAACAATACTGTTCTTTTACTGCCTTTATTGACATTTGCAGAGTCTTTAATACCTGTCAATGAAGGCATTTTTATATACTGTTAAGAGCTTGAATATTCTGGGCCTTATTCTTCTAATTTATGTGACGGACAGAAGCAGGTTTCAGAAACGGTCAAATTCAGGAAAAGGATAATGCCTCCCGAACGCCTCCCTGGTGTGGTGTTTCGGGCATGTCCAACCCGAGGCCGACCCAGAACCCGCTGTAGGGACTATGTCTCTTGGCTGGCCTGGGAACGCCTTGGTGTCCCCCCGGAAGAGCTGGAGGAAGTGGCTAGGGAGAGGGTCGTCTGGACCTCACTGCTTATAAGGGCTGCTGCCCCCCCGACCCGACCCCGAAAGAAGATGAATGAATGAATGAATGATTTTGCTTTAACAGTTTATTGTAGATGAGCCAATGAATGTAGCAATTACATAGGTACAAGATGAGCACCATGAATTAACTTTACTAAACCAAATTCAGTGTCCGAGAGGGATAATGCTTCTTAATTATGAGAATGTCTGTATCCAAGGTCGACGAGGCTGTAGCAGTTGAAGTCCGATTGTCCTGTATGTCCAAGGTGATGTGTGACGTCCACAGTCTAGTGTTGCAAGCCGATGATGATTCGAGTAGCATGCCAGCAGTGACGAACGGTCAATTGGCAGCAGCGCCCTCGGCATCCACCTCAGAACCTCCATGACCTCTTGATGATGTCTTAATTATTCAAGTTTCCAGGCTAATCCGTCAAATGCCTTTCCCGGAGTATTTGTCAAGATACCACAATATACATCACAAATGGCCATGTCATAATACACCTATGCAACATCAATACATCACAAAATATCCCTGTTACATCACAATAGATACGTCATCTCTCACAATGTACTTTTTATATATTGTTAAGAGCTTGAATCTTCTGGGCCCTATTTTTCTAATTGTCAGGATCAGTAAAGGGGAGGTGAAGCAAAAGGCCTACTGGTCGGGATATGACGACATGGTCCGTCACAGACGTGAAATGGTATACGGCATCACACATTAGACTTCACCTACAGAACGTAAACAATTTATAAACATTTCCAAAACTCCATTACCAGAGTTCACAACTGCACTTTCCTTTGCACAGCAGGTGAGTTTTGTATGACACACCCCTCTGTCCTAGGAATTAGCCCAATTTTTTGTCTGAGACCTGTTGTATACCTCGGTTGTGAAAAGTAGGCAATGGAGATTTTAGTCAGCGCTGTTTACTCTTTACATCCGGGCACTTGGATCTGTCCAACACTTAACCATATAAATCAACAGGATATTAAACTGGTCATAGAGAGAGCCTTGAATGATACTCAAAAGTTGTGGGAAACTTCTGAGTACAACCCAGTATACACTGAATATTTCTATGAATATTGTTAAAAGGTTGAATGTTGTTAAAAGGTCTCATATAAGTCATACATGATTTTTTTTAAACCATTAATTTATAGTTTTTCTTTCTTTTGTTTGTTTTTTGGCTAACCAAGTACTAGCATGCCAATATTGCACATTAGGTTCATTGGCTGTTGAATGTGAGTGTGAATGGTTGTGTGTTTGCTGGCCCTGCGAAGGTCTGGCGGGCTGTTCGGGGTGTATCTCGCCTTCGCCCAGTGTTGGCTGAAATGGGCTCCAGCCTGCCCACCACTGTAGTAGGATTAAGCGGTTCAGGAAATGAGTGAGTAAGTAAATTTATAGATTATATACATTTATGCAGAGATTATACCCCAAAAAAGATTCATGCATCCCATAAAGTGAGTACGCACTTTTTATTTGTATTTTCCAATTTGAATGCTTATGTTATGGAGAACCCACAGTGGAAATATATTTCGATTGCCTTTTAAGGCAGAAACTCAGTACAACTTACCCCACCTTGCATGAGCAGTGAGCACAGCGAGCAGAACAGCAACACTAATTGTGCTTGCCTTACTCAATTTATGTGGCGGCGCATATGTGGCACGATTATAAGAAGGCTGAGCTCACTTTGGTTGGGCTGACTTTCGTTGGGCCCTCCCAGAATTCCATGGGCCACTCAATTTATGTGGTAGCGCATGCGCGGCAGTTTTTGGAGCTCTCGCAATCATTGCCACCACAGACTTATAAATTGCGTACAAGTGGAATTTGATTAACTGCCCCTCACAGCACATCACTTCTGTTTGAGAACTTTTAGTTACATATCCTAGCTTTTAGTTATGCACACCCATGGCTCGTGAGGTTTGGTGAATCTGAAAGTTCACGTTCTGTCACTTTCTAACTATGTGATGCCACTTTTTATCAGTGTGAATGTGAATGATTGTGTGTGTTGGACCTGCAATATACTGGTGAGCTGTTCACTGTGTACCTTCGCCTGCTGAGATAGGCTCCAGAGTCCCCATGACCCTAGTAGGATAAAGCAGTTGGCAAAATTAATAAATTAATGATCTACTCTAAAATGAACATTTACAATCTCATACCCAAGACAAAATGTGCTCACCAAACTTAATCATGGTTAAGGTTTTTTCTACTTCAAGCTGGCCTACCATTGATGGTTTTGGTATTCAGATTTACCTTGATTTGTGAGGACTTTCAGCAGAAAATGAAATTGTTAATATGTCTCCATGTCCGACCTATTATGGCAGCAAATCACATGAAAGTAGTTGACCATTGCGTTGCGCAAATTGCTGACATTCAGTCACACATTGTGAGGTTCACTGAACAAAAACCAAGCAACAACATCTCCAACATGGCAGACTTCCGGAATAGTGATGTCACACGAAAAGACACCATTTTGTCCTTTAAAATGCTTAACATGAACCTTCTTATTTTATTTTTTAGTAAACTTGGAAGAAGAAGAACGCAGTATTGTTGCTGTGGACTACACTGCTGCGTACGATGAAGAAAATATTTCATTTCACCAAAAGAGGAAAAGGCTCTCCAAGTGGCTCTGAAACAGCCAGTGTACTTTCTGTTGGGTATGACCTGAAAGAGAAAGACTTGAGCAAAGTGCACAAAGCTGCCTTTACTGGAGATGTGGCCAAACTCAGACAGCTGGTCAAAAAGAATGATTTAAACCAGCTTGATAAACAAAACAGGTGAGTTAACATATTAGTCATCACTAGCCATGTAGTAATGATACTATTATTAATTTAATTAGTTTTAGACAAAAGTGGGAAACCAGGAATTAAACAGTGGTGTGGACTGATATTAATAGTAACTCAAAAGTTATAATAATAATAGTAACTCTAAAAATAGTAATTCTTAAAGTTAAGATTATTTCCAATAATAGCATGAACTACAGTATTCATTTTATACAACAAGGTACCATATTCCAATTTTCACTCCATTAATGAACAATGGGTCATGCTGTTAACCATTTATCTTAACATTTAACATCTGTCCATGATACAAGTTCTCATTACCACTTACCTTGTAGAAGGAGTAGAACAGTATTTCCTCCACCAGCCTCTCATTTTTTTTCTATGTGTGGTTAGCGATCACACTGTGCACAAGCCCAAGTAACTGCACCCAAGCACACCAAACGTGAACTGCACCTGAGTGTGGTTCGCAGTGATCACACTATTCAAACAAACTGGACATTACGGCTCCGATGGGTGTGATATGGCTCACCTACTATGAGTACACCCTGCTGGTCTTGTGGCAGAATATCCTGCTATAGAGTCTGATGTGAATGAGTTTATGAATGTAGTTGCAGGAATTCTTATTGTTGTTAGCATTAAGAGATGCATAGTTTTGTAATGTACTGTGTATGTATTGTTAAGTTAGAATTCTAGTTACAGTGCTACCTTCATAACATGTTGGTATTAAGTTGAATTTGGAATATCTGTATTTGTCGCTTTATTTTTGGCCTTGCAGAACTGCCCTACATATAGCCTGCGTTCATGGACACACAGAAGTGGTTCAGTATTTGGTGGAAAACAAAGTTAAACTCAACCTATGTGACAATCAAAACCGTTCCGCCTTAATGAAGGTATGACCTGACGTCCTCATGAATAATTTCTTTTTTCTAAATGCTAATATTTTAGAACTGTTTTGTATTGTTTTAACTCAAAGCTAGAAGAGTAATTTTGCATTTCTTCAAGAGCATTAACTTTAAAGATGAACTCAGTCATTATATCAGTGCTATATAATGTATGTCTCCTTGAATGTGTTTGTTGGGTTTTCTGTGGGTCTCGGTAGGCGGTGCAGTGCCAGCAGGATCGCTGTGTGTCTATCCTCCTGGAGCATGAGGCAGATCCCAACTTGGTGGATGCCAATGGGAACACAGCATTACACTTAGCTGCCCGCATTCCCTCACTGCCAGTGGCACTGAAGCTGCTCGAACACGAGGCAAACATAAATGCCCAGAACAAGGTGAAGCCACAATAGAGTTCCCACCAGGACTTTTTAATTTAGCATTTTATTTAGCTTTATTCTCATTCAGCAGATATCAGGTACCTGGAGATGGATACATTACTGTTAGTGGATCCTAGTGGTATCAAGAAATTGTACCCTCACATACCAACATCTTAAAGAGAACAAAACTTAAACTTTCTTTCTGATAAGATCACAATTTCAGTGATTCCTAAGATTTACTTATTGATTTATTTTTCCAGCATTATTGGTGTTTAAGTTTTTTTTTGAATATTTAAAGTGCATTTAGGCAGTAGGTAAAAATATACATTGATATGGATGCATTATATTCAAATTGAAGCAAACAAAATGTATTTACTTTGTGGCTGAATATTATGTTTAATGATTCCATAGGAAGGCAATACACCCTTGATATTGTCAGTGGAAGAAAATCATGAGGAGATGGTTGAATTTTTACTTATAGAGGGGGCAGATATTAATCTTAAGAACCAGGAGAAACGGTAAGGCTGCAGATCTTTGAATTGAATTCAAGTAGATGTTCAGCTTCTTGACCACTGTTACTTGTTGTTACAAATAATACATATGGTAATTACACTGAAGTGCCATGAAGTTATTCAGATGTGTTACTCATCTTTTTGTCAAAAAGAACCCCTTTACTGATTGCTGCTTGCAATGGCAACATCTGTATGGTGCGACTGCTCCTGCTGTACAATGCTGACATCACCGTGAAGGATAATAAAGGATGGTCGTCTGATGACTATGCTGTAATGAATGGGCATCATGCGTAAGCACAATGTTTGTTTATCTGTGTCATTAAAATTTGTTAAATGTTTTCCTCTTTGCTTTCCCTTTTGCAGAATCAGTACAAACCTAATGCATATTGCAAATGATTTTCAGTTGTTCACATCTGATCACTGAGCATGGGACAAAGAGGAAACATTTACAGTCCCCCTCCCATCCTGCCATCATTAAAAACAAGAAGGCTTCTTCACTGGGGAGTCCAGAGGCTGGCTCTCCACTTGCAGGTCCAACTGTGGGCAAAGATGGTGAGTGCTGAACATGACCTTGTTGCATCTGAAATTGATTCCTGTTGGGGGAAGCATGTAGGTGCTGCCATCTGTGAGCTGATCTTAGTGTTGAATCCTACCAGCAATCAGGTGCTGACATCTAGTGGTAGAATTTAATCTTTGGATTGGTAAGGTTTGTAAGCTGAATTTTGGTGGGTCAAGGAGAGGACAATATGCTGGACAGTTTTTGTTTGTATTTATCTATTTATTTTAATGGGGTGGAAAGCAGACAGAATCCTGAAGTGGCACTTTTCAAAGTTGTAATTAAGTAATAGGAAAACAAAAGTTGATTGAGTCCTGTTTTTTATTTTGTTTTTTTATCTCATCTCAGCCGAGAGACATAGTCTCTCCAGCGTGTCCTAGGTCTTCCCTGGGGTCTCCTCCCGGTGAGACGCGCCTGAAACACCTCCCTAGGGAGGCGTCCAGAGGGCATCCGATAGAGATGCCCAAGCCACCTCAGCTGACTCCTCTCGATGCGGAGGAGCAGCGGCTCTACTCCGAGCTCCTCCGAGTGACTGAGCTTCTCACCCTATCCCTAAGGGAGCGCCCAGCCACCCTGCGGAGGAAACTCATTTCGGCCGCTTGTATCAGCGATCTTGTCCTTTCGGTCATTACCCAAAGTTCATGACCATAGGTTATTTTGTTTCTTTGCTACACTATTTCTAAAGCTGTGACAGCAAAAGCTTTGAAAATTATGCTTTCGTTATTTTTTGTTAGGTTTGCGAAGTGTTGTAGGTGCAGAATTCACGTCAGGAATCATTTACTTGGATTTACAACTGAACTTCCAAAGGGAAAAAAACATTATTTTCAATATTCTACTCTGTACATGTTTTTCCTCACTTCTATAAGCTTAAATCAAATAGATGATGAAGTGTCTCAATGCACTACGGATACCGTTCGCATATAAACTGTATATGTATGTTTTAAATTTAAAGTGAAAAAACTATATAATAAAGAAATAAAATATAAACTTAATGAAGTTCAAAATATATATACAGATGTATAAGATACTGAAAGGAAATACTGAAGTGGCTGTATTGCAGAGGTAGTGGTGGGTGCATGTATAGTGTGTACAATGAGCGTGCAAAATATTGTGTGCAATTTGTCCAGTTAGTCAGCAGTTCAGTAGCCTGATGGCTTGTGGGTAGAATCTGTCCCTGAATTTGCAGGTGTGAGTCAGGATGCTCCGGTACCGTCTGCCTGATGGCAGGCGCATGAAGGGTGTGTGGCTGGGGTGGTCAGAGAGGATCCGCTGGGCCTTCCTTCTACAGTGCTGTGTGTAGAGGTCCTGGATGACTGGCAGATCAGTCCTGGTGATGCATTGTGCTGATCAGACCACCCTCTTTAGAGCTTTGCGGTTCAGAGCATTAAAACTGCTGTACCATATAGTGATGCAGCCAGGCAGAAAACTCTCGATGGTGTATTGGTAAAAGTTGATGAGTATTTTGGAGTCCATGGCAAACCTCCTCAGCTGCCGGAGAAAAAAAAGCTGTTGTCTCGCTACTTTCATGATCACACAGCTCCACAGTAATGTCGATCCCCAGGAACCTGCAGCAAATTACTCTCTCCACCCCTGTCTCCTCAATGTGGATAGGGGTGTGGCCTCCACCCTGCAGTCTCAAATAGTCCACGATGAGCTCCTTGGTCTTGCTGATGTTGAGCAGTAGGTTGTTGTCCCAGCACCATGATGTCAGGGCTCTCACCTCTGCTCTGTAAGCAAACTCATCTCCATCTGAAATGCAGCTGATGATGGTGGTGTCGTGTGCAAATTTGATGACAATGTTGGAGCTGATGTAAACTCTCTGGGCAGATAAAAAGGTCTGCATCTGACCATGAGGTGTTCAAGATCAGAAGAGCCCCCCCGACGAAACTGTTTGTACATCCAAACACCACTGCTTGTTAGTCGCTGCCACCCCTGCTCTTCCCTGATTCCTCTGTCTGGTCCTGGTGGTGAATGGAAAGGCCCTAAGGAACAATAGCCTAGTCAGAGACTGAGGGTCCAGCCATCTCTCTGTAAAAGTAAAGACACTGCAGTCCCTAATGTCACGGTGGAAGGTTAACCTGGCCTGTAGTTCATCCAGCTTGTTTTCCAAACTTTGGGTGTTTGCTGGGAAGTGGGGTACAGTCTTGTCTGCTCCTCAGCCTAACCAGGACTCTGGCTCTTTCCCCCTTTTTCCTCCAGCATTGTTTCCATGCAGGTAGCCAAGGTAAGACACCTCCATTCATTAAAAAGTCTGTTGGTGGGGTTAGAGATTGAGAATATTCTTGGATATCCAGAAGAGCCTGTCTGTCGTAAGTGATCACCGCATTGCATGTTGCCAGAAAATTTGAAAATAGTGCTAAAAACAAGAGAAATAAACAAAATTGAGGAGGACGCCAAGCGACAGCAACCATACTCAACGGCACCATCTTGAATGGCCTGGTCGAGGGGGGTGTTCAGCTCCTGACCATACTGCATCATTGAAGGGCTAAGGCCTGTGCTTTCATGGACTGTACACAGTGCAAAGTTGATTGAGACAGATATTTATCCCACGTTGTTTGCTTGTACCCAAAATTGGCATGTATGGCTGTTTTGTGTGTCTGGTACACACGCGCTGTTGCGTTTGTCCGAGGGTGGTAAGCCGTGGTGAGCCTGTGCACCAACCCCATTGTGGAAACAACATGCTCAAACGACTCACTGACGAAGGGAGAACCGCTGTCAGAGATAAGGTAGGGGCACCATGTCTGGCAAATACCTCACTGACAAACTTTCCAGCTTGTACCTGGGCCATCGCCTCCCTGACTGCACACACTTTAATTCCCTTAGAGAAATAGTCAGCAAAGGCCAAGGCAGACATTTCCACATGCAGTTTGGGGCAGTGGGCCAATAAAATCTATTCCTGCATACTCCCATGGCTTTCGAGGTGAGATGGGAACCATGAGACCAGCAGGTTTTCTCTGACTCATCTTGGTGAGTTAACACACTGAGCAGAAAGTGTCATATATCTTGACATCTGTTGCCATTTTAGGTCAAAAAGGTGGCTCAGTGGATAAGGCTCTGGGTTGGTGGTCCAAAGGTCAGGGGTTCAAGCCCCAGTACCAACAAGCTGCCACTGTTGGGCCCTTGAGCAAGGCCCTTGACCCTCAATTGCTCAGTTGTATAAAAATGAGAAATGTAAGTCGCTCTGGATAAGAGCATCTGCCAAATGATGTAAATGTAAAAAAAATCTGTACCTCAGTTGTGCCAGTGCTTTTGAAAAACCTAGATGGCCTGCAGTGGAGTGGTCATTCCAACAGTTGATCAGGGTGCCACAGATCGATGTGGGGGCGTAGAGCTTCAGTTCTTTCAGGGAATGCAAACCACATTTGGCTTTAGGGTTAGAGTAGTAAAGCAACCTGTCATGAATAACATCGGTATGAACAAAAAAAGGGCATGTGAAGTATGGAGATTTCAAAACTGGTGCAGACGTGACATTTCTTTCAAAATGTCCATGGATTCCTGATATTTGTCATCCCAACAGAAAACTGCATCTCTCCTTGTGAGTGCATGGAGAGGCTCCGCATGATGTGCTTGGTTTTGTACAAAACATCTGTAGTAGTCAGGCCGAGAAACTGTCCGACATGTTTCATAGTGGATGGGGTTTGAAACTCCATGACAGCTTTTATTTTGTTCCCATCAGGTTTTATGCCATAGGGTGTGATGCAGTAGCCAAGGAAAGTGTGCTCACTCAGACAGAACTGACATTTCTTAAGTTCCACAGACAAGCTGGCAATCTTGAGCCTCTTGAGGACCTCTTTGAGGTCAGTTAGGTACTGCTCGAATGTGGGGGAGGCAATAACAATGTCATCTAAATACCCAGCACATGTTTTGAAGATAAGACCAGCCAGCACAGTGTTCATTAGTCTCTGAAACCTGGTTGGTGCATTACAGTGACCAAAGGGATGTACACGAAACTGGAAAAGACCAAAAGGTGAAATGAAGGCTGTTTTTGGTCGGGCCTACTATGTGTCTTCCCTCCTCTGGAGTTTCATGACTATCTCATGTAAGCTGGGGGGTCAGCTATTTTCAACATGTGGCTCACCCCTGTCTGAAGTCAGAGTTGTTGGGGAAGGGAGGTCAGGGTGGGCTGCGACTGAGGTGGTGACAGCATATGGGGTGCAACGTTGCAGGTTGGGCATGTGTGAGACATGAACCGAGGGCTAGAGCATCTGTAATCATGGGGTTCATTGGTCTGGATTCCCCTCAAATGTGCAGGAGGAGTCTGACAGCCACCCAGTCCAAGGACCACATGGAGTTCATGAGCCTGCAGCAACAAGTCCATCACTGAGCTGATAGGGGCACCATACAGTGCTTCTCTATTTTTTCAGTGAATGATTGTATATCAGTTAAATCTGCTCCTGGGCAGGTGGTGGGCTCTTGTTAAGCTCGCCCAGCATGTGAGTCCTGAATGTTGGGAGGGGCTCATTTGGTACTTGAACATGGTTGAGAATGCCTCTCAGGATATGCTCTTGGAAGGCAGACAAAATAGCTGGCAGAATTGAGCCCATGTGATGACGTGAACTGAGTGCTTTAATGATGAATTGTAGGTGTTGACAACATTCAACCAGTCCTCAGAGGGCACTTTAGTATTGCCAGCAAACACAGGGGGCTCAAGCCTGGCATGATGCAATGCAGTAGTGATCACTCTAAATGTGTTGCTGAGCTTGAGTGTATGTACCTGCAGAAAAGAGTCTGAGTGTCCAATTTCAGCACCAGAGTAGGGTGTGGGGTCAGCATTGCTCACTGCAGGTGTGAATGGAGTCAAAGTGGCCATGGGGGTTGGATTTGGTTGTTGGGGTACAGGGCTATTGGAGTGTTTTTTTTATCAGACTGCTCCCATCGTTTGAGGATCCTGCCCTGTAGCTTCAGAGAGTCTTGCAGACTTTCCCACAGTCTTTTAACCTCTGTCTATAGGTTATGAACCCGTTCTTCTAGGCCTTGGGGATCATGGTGAGGCACAGTATAACCAGTCAGACATGTAAGGTCTATGTCAGTGTCAGAGTCATCAGCCTGTGCATCTGGGTGAGTTGCCATTATATACTGACACTTTAAAAGAAAAAAAGAGCTCTATTGTTGAATAGGAGCAAAAACAAGGTAACTGTTAACTACAGTTAAATAAACTTAGCTTCTTCTACAGTTAAATAAAATTAGCTTCTTTAAAATACTTTGTATATGATTACAAAAAACAACAGTACAGAAACAAAATGACTCCAAGTATTTAGGTCAACTAATTATTGCCTTTTCTTTGTATCATATTTCTTAACTGAAGTCGTATGATCCAAAATCAATGGTGCTTTTAAATCTTTTTTTTTAATCTAGTTTTTCATCATTATATCATCAAATATTCACTGAAAATGTCCTAATACATTAAGGCAGTAAGGCAAACACTAGTACAATGCTTAGACTTCAATCTTTTTTAAATTAACCGTTCTGAAAATACTTACTCAGTGCAAGCAGTCAAGCCACTTTACAATAAAAATAGTCTGTAATCCACAGAGTGAAAAGGTGGAGGCTTCAAATCATGAAATCCAACAGATGAAAGTTTGCTCAAATGGTCCTCTTTAAACCAAGCAGGAGTGTAGTCATTAGAAACCGATGCGTTATCTCTGCCAAGCAGGGAGGCAACACCAAGACTATGTATCCCACTCCACTGACCCGAAGCTAGTAAGCTGCAGTCACGTTAGCTCCCGGGGAAGTTAGCTTCAATCACAGCACACATGTCAATGGGAACAGTGAAACACACACTAACGTGGACTTCCATGCCAGAGAAAAGCAGATAGTTGTCCGGTCCAGTCCTTCTCATTCAGGATCCAAAGCAGGGTCCAGAGAAAGATTTTAGGGCGCCAGTTGTAATGTTGGTGCAGGTGATGAGGCCTAACTGTAGCAGCCGTTAGTAGAGCTCCGGAGCATCAAAGACAGGCAACAGAAAAAAGTGGAGGGATCTCTACACTACAGCTTTATTTAGCAGGTAACACTGTCAACCGTATAAAGCTAGGTCTCACACCGTTACAGATACTGTTCACATATATACAACAAATGAACAGGTGAACTACCTCCTGCATGGACTCGTTATGTGTAGACTAAATGAAGACCAGATGTGAAACATATTAGGAGGAGCACGCCACTACAGCCTGACAGTACAAAAGAAAGAGGTGCCACCTTGTGGCATAAATCAGCATTACAGCTGTACTCTGATTGTTACACCCTCACAGTGCTCGCGGCTGGTCCAGGTGGGTTGTAAGGCATTCTCATCTTCTAGATGGGGTTGGTAAGCAACCTGACAGAGGTCCCTATGTGGTCTAACCATGGGTAAGAGCTGACCCAGGATGAGTCTCTCAAGGGTTTTCATGACATATGAAGTCAGTGCCACGGGTCTGTAATCCTGGGAGCCATTGGGACACAGTGTCTTTGGTACAGGAATGAGACACGACATCTTCTACAGTACTGGGACCCTCTGCAGACTCAGGCTCTTCATGAAGATGTTATGTAAGACGTCACAGAGCTGGAGGGAGCAGGCTTTGAGGAAATGGCGGCTTAGCTCATCTGGTCCTGCTGCCTTGCCTGAGTGGAGTCTTTTCAGCAGTCTCTGGACCTGGACATAGGTGGGGGGAGGGGTGTCAGGTCTATCACAGGAGACGGAGGTGCAATAAGAAGGGGGAGGGAGAGAGTGGCATGGCAGGGGGTTTAAGGCTTGCTACTTACAAGTTAGAAGGGGGCTGAACAGTAGCCACATTGTCAAATCTTTAAAAAACAATTCAGCTCATTATCCCTGTCCCCACAGCCCTCAGTTCCTTTGTTGTTGGATGGCCTGAAACCAACAATGTTCTTCATACCACTCCAAACCTCTCTCATGTTGTTTTTGATGGAGTTTCCACTCCAGCTTCCTTGGGTAATTGTCCTTAGCCTCTCTGATCTTTATAAAATAATCAAAGTTCAAAATTCAAAGTAATCCTTTGGTCCTTCTCACATCCTCTCTGTTGCCCACCCTGAAGGCCCTGTTCTTGTCAATAAGGAGGGCTTTGAAGTCCTTATTCACCCATGGCTTGTTATTTTGGTAACAAAAGTCTGAACTGGAACAATGGAGTCTGTGCAGAAGACTATGTAGTCTGAAACACATTTAGGCTCACAGTGTGCCTTCCAGGCTGTCATCTCAAAACAGCGCTGTAATTCCTCCAGGACCTCCTACCATCTCCTAACAGTCCTTATAGTCACAGGCTGCCTCTTCACAACAGGTACATAGCAGGGGGTTGAGGTGAATGAGATGGTAATCTGACTTACTCAATGGGGGAGGGGGAGGAACTGTATGCATCCTTAGTATTTGCATACAGCAGGCCAAAAGCTAGGTTTACATTATGTTCCTGGCAGCCACGACAGTCATGTTTTTCTTGAGACAACACGGCGGGACGTGATGGAACATGATGGCTAAACCTGGCAGGCCGTGATCGCCATGGACACCATGCCAGATTTTTAAACTGCCAAAAAATTTGTCACAGCAGTCACGGTGTGGAGAGAGAAACGTAGTACAACATAGTAAAATGGGATGATCACAACAAAATGTGATAGTACGTAATAAACCGCAAAAGAACTTGAGGGACATCCGTAGTGTGACGGGATACATTTGTGATACCCGGCACCTCACCTTAGGATGGCCCGTCAAGGATACTGTGATAGACAGTGATAGACCGTGAGAAAACTTAGCAAGACTTGAATGCGGATCAAACTTGTTTCCTGTGGCTGCCGGGGAAATAATGTAAATGTAGCATTGGCAAAAATTTCCAAGCCCCACAGCATACTACGTTTTGGGCAAACATGACTGCCGTGGCCACTATATATACAAATATAAAATACAAAAAATACAAATATAATGTAAACCTAGCTTAATGTTCTCTCCTCTTCAGTGGGACAGCGTGGAGTTGTTGCACTGTGGTCCCAACTTTCCTTGAAAGTAATAGTTCTGCGGCTATATAAAATCTTAGAAGTAAATAATAAATAAATAATAATAGAAGTATTTTTATTGCTGGTCTCAGACTGTTGGACCTCAAAGAGTTTGGGTTATTAAACATGTGAGTAAATCAAATATGTAAACTGTGGTTTTCAGATACAGGTGTCAGACATCAGTTGATTCCCAGCGAGGTGTCAGAGAATGAAGGAAGGTACAAATGCAGTATTGCATTCTTTACACATGATTTGAAATTTCATATGATTCAAAATTTCATATGATTCAAAATTTCATATAATTTTCTGGCTCAAATATTAGATATTACTCAAATATTTTCTGAATGACACATAAATGTATGTCTACAATAAAATAAACTGCAGTGTACTTTTTCTAGATTGTGCAGTTTGTACATCAATCACTTTTTCCATTGTCTTTTGTTGATTTTATGTAGGTCTCCTTCCTCACAACTTCACAGGGCTGAGAAAAAGGTAGGGTGATTTATTAAAACATTGTGTTCAATTGTGAGATTGGATCATTGTTTTATTTTTAGTTTTTTTTCAGTCGATGTGACATGTTCTACCTTTATCTGTGTAGAATGATGGAGAATTAGAAATGGCAAATGACTCTGAAGACCTCACACAGTCACCCAACACAACCACCAAGGAGCTGGACTCTGTTACATTAGGCTCCTTGGATCCCTCTCTGCCACTGGACACCAGCTCGAGGAAAGAGGAGCAGGACAGAGATGAGGCAAAGGAAAGGGAACACAAAATGAGGAACTTGGAACTACAGATTAGAGGCCTGAGGAACAATATGAAGCAGGTGATCTTAGACAGTGATAAGTTGGACTGAGACCAGATTTGATATAAATTCTAAAAATTGTTCATACAAAGCAGTGAGAATCCTAAGTTCATTATTTTAAAAATGTTTGTTTGTTCCCCATAAACTGAAACCCTTTAGTGTGAAAAATATGCATAATATACATAATTATAGGGGCAGTGGTGGCCTGGTGGTTAGGTGCTGGATTACTGATCCCGAGCTCGGGGGTTCGAGCACCGCTATCAGCGGGATGCCTCTCAATGTCTATGGTGAAAGGCATGTAAAAGAACCATTGCTGAATTTTGTCAAGATTAAGCTGCATAGCCATAAGTGTGTTTCTGCCCTGCAATGGCCTGGTGAGCTGTTCAGGGTGTACTCTGCCCTCGCCCAGAGTCGGCTGAGGTGGGCACCAGCCTCCCCGCAACCCTAATTAGGATTAAGCAGCTCAGAAAATGAATGAATGAATGAATAAAATACATAATAATAACTGGATAAATTGTAATCTACTCGGTTTACTTTCACGTTATTTAATGACTATTTGTGGAATGCTGTATAGCTGGAGGAAGACAGGAATGAAACCCAGCGTCTTTTGGCCCATGAACAAAGTGCTCAAGCCTTACAGCAGGACCTCATGAACCTCAGCAAGAGCATTGAGGTAATGATCAAACTGTATAAATCTAATACTAACTGGCTATGAATCACACCTGGAGGCAGTGTGTTTGGCACTGAGGCCAGTTGGTGTTGATCATCATAAGGCTACATTAACCCAAGGCTGTTGACTATTTTGTCCAGGCTGCATCCCAGCTGAATGAAGCCAGTGAGTGTAAGAGGGAGATCCAGCAGCAGGTCTGCACTCTGCAGGTTGAGCTGGGCTCAGTGCAGGCTGAACTACAGCACTTTCGTTCCCTCAGCAGGCATGAGGAGGGCAGACTGGTTGCACTTCAGGAGAGACAAGAGGATGGTCAACATGATGGTCAACTAGAGGATGATCAATATGACTTGAAGTTAAATGATGAGACTGTAGCCAAGACAGTCTTCCAGGACAATGGGCAACTGAGCACCCTGAAGACAGAGTGTGCACTGCTCAGCACCAAACTGGAGCACGAGAGGCGGGTGTGCCAACAGCTGGAGGCTGAGGCAGAGACCAATAAAACACGGCTCCAGGGAGCACTACAGGAGACTGAGAGGTGTCAGGTGTGTATGTGTGCTGTTTGTGTTTTTAAAATAAGGTGTATAGGGTGAGTATTTGTACTCCCTGTTACTGCTGTCATTGTCTGGAGCCAGTTTGTATATGTTTATTGACTTTAGTTTGTGGTAGTAAAACTCTTTGTTATCTCTGTTTTTGTTGTCAGGCGGCACGTGCAAAGGCAGAGCGCACCTTACGTAAAAAGCATCAGCGATCTGAAGAAAAGTGGACATCAAAAACCAACTTACAGCGAGACACTATCCAGTCCCTTTCTCAGAAGCTGAGTGAAGCTGAGTCCCGTGCCAACAACCTGGAGAACGAGTGGCACACAGCGACTCTGAGTGTGGCAGAGAAAAGTGCACTGTTGGAGATAGCAGCTCGTGAATGTGAACAGGCCCTTGCGCGGATTGAGGAACTGGAGGGGACGCTGCAGAATGAACGTGATTGGGCCAGCTGTGCCACCTCTAGACATGATGCCATGCAGGAGAGGCTGGTACAGGCACAGAGTGAGGGTGCCTTGCTCAGGCAGCAGTTAGAGGAGGCACAGAACAGAGGCACAGCCAAAGAGCAAGCTGTTACAGATGCGCAAGAGTGTTTCACTCAAGCGCTCAACCAGCTGTGTGCCAGTGGTGAAGAGAGAGTGCAGCTGATTGAGGAGAGGAACAAAGAGCTGGCAACCAAAAACGCAGAGCTCCGAGAGCAAAACTACAAACTAGAGCAGGAGAAAGCAGATATAGAGGTGTGCATGTTTAAAAATTATGAAGATGAATTGGTCTTAGACTTTTATTTTGATGCACTGTTGTCTTTTTGGTAGAATTCTCTGAGGCAGCTTC
This sequence comes from Neosilurus mollespiculum, assembly GCA_030014195.1. NCBI lineage: Eukaryota > Metazoa > Chordata > Actinopteri > Siluriformes > Plotosidae > Neosilurus > Neosilurus mollespiculum. The sequence goes on from JAQMYF010000007.1 coordinate 10,322,308, forward strand.
AACAGGAGCTGGCTGACTCGCTAAAGAAGCTGTCCATGTGTGAAGCATCTCTGGAAGTGAACACTCGGTACCATAGCGACCTGGAAGAAGAGAAAGTGCGCACTCAAAAGGACCTGGACCGACTCAGGGGAGAGGTGTCTAAAGAGTTCCATTTTCTAATGAAGCAATGAATCTGGCATGATGGTTGTAGTTTAAAGCTTGATCAAATTGTAGTTTTCACTCCAATATAGTAAACAACAACATCAGATGAGCAATTGTTGTGAATTGAGTCTCATTTTTGTATTATCTTCAGCTTCAGGAGAGTGAGGAGCACAACATTGAGGTTGAAAGGCGCATTACCACTTTGATGGGCACTTTGGATGAGAAGAAGCAGGAACTCATCAGCACTGGTCAGAAACTCCAGGAGCTGCTTGCTGCTACAACACGTTCAGAACAAACCATTAAACAGCTGGATGAAGCAGTACAGAGGTATATAATTTGGATATTTAATATTTAATGCTTTTGTTTATTATTTATTTTCAGATTTGCTTTAAGTATAGAGTTTAGTTTCTCAACAGCAGGGGTTTGTATGGTGGGGTCCAAGAATTCCTAGGCGTCTGTTTATATTGGAAAGTTCACTCATCTCACTCACTCATTTGCCAAACCGCTTAATTCTGCTAGGGTCACGGGGAGGCTTGTGTCTATCTCAGCCAACAGTGGGTGAAGGCGGGGAACAGCTGAACAGCTCGCCAGACCATTGCAGGGCCAACATACACACAAGTGTTTACACCTACAGATACACCTGGGGCAACAGCCAGTTAGCCTAATGTGCATGTCTTTGGATTGAGAGGGGAAGCCAGAGTACTTGGTGGAAACTCTCGTAAGCACAGCATGGACATTCAAACTCCACACAGAAATGCCCAATGCCTCATAAATTAGTTGTGTGAGGAGATTTTAAAAAATTGGTTACAGGGGATAGTTGTTTAAAGAGATAATGCAACTTTGACATGTCCACAGATTGGAGATTGAGAAAGCCAGACTAGAAGCAACAGTAAAAGAACAGAATAATTGTATTGAAATACTCCAGAAAGAAGCTCAGGAAGCTACTGCTGTAAGTACTGATTACGTTATTATATATTGTTTATAATATAATTAGGCTGCCTCACAAATAACATTTCTTTCACATTTATTGTTATTGTGTCTTGATTTGTATCATGAATCAGCACTCAACACTAGTTCTAAACTTTAGGATCTAAAGGGATAATTTAATTTTCTTGGCTTGGTGGTGGTATTTTCTCGAGGAATGGTATTTTGTTTTGTTTTTCCATTTGAATGAGCTGTCTCTTATGCGAAAACTCTGCTGCATTACTGGTTAACGAGAGCCTTTCCTTGAGAGCTGGACATCAGCATATAAGTAACACGGCCCTTATTTAATGATGGCCGATTTCACGTAGGAGAGCATTGAGAGGAGCCAGTTGAGGTGGCTCGGGCATCTGATTAGAATGCCTCTTGATGCCTCCCTGGTGTGATGTTTTGAGCATGTCCAACCGGAAAGAGACCTCGGGGTCGACCCAGAACTTGCTGGAGGAACTATGTCTCTCGGCTGGCCTGGGAATGCCTTGGTGTCCCCCCGGAACAGCTGGAGGAAGTGGCTGGGGAGAGGGACGTCTGGACCTCACTGCTTAGGCTGCTACCCCTGCGACCCGACCCCAGATCAAGTGGAAGATGACGGAATGGTGATGACGATTTCACGTAGGGGGTCATCTTTGCTGCTGTCATCGGATGTGGATGTTGCTCCATGTGATGCTTTAGAGCACAGGTGTCAAACTCAAGGCCCATGGGCCAAATTTGGCAGCTCATCATTGATGACTTAAAGAAGACAGTGTGTTGTCAGAAAAGAAAAGTGAAAAAAGGAAAAGGGAACAAAAATCTAAACTAATCATTTTGACATGCAGACTTCATTTCATGCCCTTTTTGAAATAGATGTTCAGTGATTACTCAGTTAAAAGACACTCATTAGTAACCCAGAAATTTTGTGATGTGGCCGTCGGTGAAAATAGGTTTGACACCCCTGCTTTAGAGGAAACAATGCCTCATTTCTCTTAAAACACATTTCCTCGATTCCACGCTCCTCACATGATTTTCTCACATCTCCCCATGTTAGGGTGGATTTGGAATCCACCCTAATTTCTGCAAGATATCAGTAGCTACTGTAGTAGTTATACCAGAGGGTGACGTTTAGATAAAAATCTGCCATAGTCTTACTGTTACTGGAGGGCCAGAAATGCAAAATATACTCTTTTTCTTTTTTCAAATATCTTAAGGGTAATTTTAACAGATAGTGCGCTAACTTCTGAACTGATTAGATGATGTGCAACAGGTTTTTTTTTTTTTTTTTTTAAATAATGCACAAGTAAAAAATGGGGGCAGTGGTCAGTGGTGGCCTGGTGGTAGGGTGCTGGATTACTGGTCCCAAGGTTGGGGGTTCAAGCCCCACTGTCACTGGATTGTCACTGCTGTCCCCCCAGTGCAGATTACTGGGTTATCAAAGGCCGGCCATGACTCTCACTGCATGGTGAGAGGCATGTCAAACAACCATTGCTGAGTTTCGTTAAGAGTAGGCTGCATTGCCGTCAGCGTGTTTGTGCCCTGCGATGGCCTGTCAAACTGTCCAAGATATACTCTGCCCTCACCCAGAGTCGGCTGACATGGGCTCCAACATCCTGCAACCCTAATTAGTATTAAACCGGTCAGAAAATGAACAGTGAACAAGTAAAAAAAGGTATAGACTGGAGATGGGGTTTTTTTCACTTGACAAAGAAATTCATTATAGGACTTTAATTAATCTGAAGTTTCAAGCACGGTACAGAACCTTCATAACAACTAATGTTTTTTTTTTTTGTTTTGTTTTTTTAATAGTCTGGTTAAAAGCAATAATTTGTGATTTTGGTTTTCCCATCAGGTGCAAAAGCAGAGCATGCTTTTACACAGTGCCCATGACTCTCAGACCCCGTGGGAAGAGGAGCTGAAAAATTATTCACAGTTTGGTTTCCAACTGGTTAAACTGGAGCAAGAGAAAGAAGAGCTCAGCAGTCAGGTTGTTGTAACAGCTTTTGTTTTGCTGGTTCACATCACTCACAAAATTCAATTCTTTGTAAAGGGTAAAAAACATGTAATTTGTAGAAAAAACAAACAAACAAACAAAAAAAAAAAGGAGTAAGGTTGAGTGAACACAATCAGTGTGTCAGTAAAAGTTCTATTAATATTCAGGGTTATGCTGAATTAATATCTGTATTATTCAGTATTATTCATTGCTAATTCCCAGAATTATTTTGTTCCGCTGCCCTTTTGTGTACTTCAGATGGAGCTAGAAATGAAAAAAGCCAAAAACTTAGCAGAACAGAAGGAGGCTCTGGATGCACGACTGGACCAAGAGATGAAGAGAAATACTGAACTTCAGAAAGAAATAAACAGGTGAAACTTTAAGCAAATTTGCCACTGCTTGTGAAGGTATCATTGGACTTTTTTAATAGGGGGAGTTCTTGTTAAATGGCATGGTAAATGATGTACATGACACTGAAGTGTGGTTTGTTCAAACGCTCAGAACACATTTTTATAGTAGGGCTATTTTTGGTTGTTTGTACCAAAGTAAAGCTTCATACTTTACAAAATATAGTAGTTCGCCAATCCGATTTCTCATGGCTCATACAATTGTAAGTACTGTATGTCTGTACATGTACTACTCCAATCTCACACATTCGTTGGGTATGCATGTCAATTCTAGGGTGTCCACAATCAGAAAATTGCTAAAATTATTGAAAACCAGCACAAATGGAGCTTTGCTCTAAATAAATTCGATTTTACAGATTCAAAGTTATTAGAAACACTAAATTATTATTTCCACTTCAAATTATATCTGATGCACACCATTTTATTTGGGCCAATTACACTGTCACCTTTTGAATCGGTGCACTGATGTGAATTGGTGAATCTTACCATCCTGAATGTTTAGTAATTGTTTTATTCTTGTCACAGTATTACAGGGCACCATGCACACACTGTCATACATTTTTTCACACCAGGGGCAATTTAGTGAAGCCTGTTTTACTACTGGCATGTATTTGCAATGTGAGAGGAAGATGGAGAATCTGGAGGAAACCCATATAGATGGGGAAAAATATTTAAAACTCTGTATAGATATTAACCCAAGTACAGGATTGGACGAGACCCTGAAGCTGTTTTCTATGTACAGTTCTACTTGTATATTTGCTTTTACATGGGCACTTGTGGCGGAACAACTTCCACTTGGAACAAGTTGCCATGGCGCATGGTAACTAATGGTTTGGGAACAACTTGACAATGGTGGGCACAACTTGCTCCACATCGTGTTCCAGGCACAAATTCCAATCTGAACACAACTGGTGCTAAATAGATGGGTTTACGCATGCACAGTAGTGTCCATCCGGGTTATTAGGTAATTTCGCAGGCTTTTCTTGCTGCCTTGGCAGCTCTTCTCTAGTGGTTTGCTTGTATGTTTTCCCTGTAGCTTCTTTCTTGCCACTAATTTGAGAGTGACCATGTAAACACTTAGGAAAGGCCACAGTTGCTCCAGGCACAACTTGTTCCTGTTGTCCATGTAAAAATTTAATAAATGAAACGGTGTGTTTGTAGGTTACAGGGTCTGGTTAAAACTGCAAAGAAGAAGGAGCAGAATGGAGAAGAACTTTCCTCTAGACAGAATGAGACAGAGGCAGCTGTTAGCAGGATAAAACTAAAGGTATGTCTCATTGCATTTAAATCCCCCAAGGATGTTTGTTGATCTTCCTCCTTCTCTACACTTATACCAATTGCCTACATGTCTTTTTCTCTTAAGCTGGATGACTTGCAGTTGCAGTTGGAGCGGGAGGCGTCACGCTGCTCCAGGCTGGAAGACGTGAACCGGGAGCTGAAGGAGCAGCTCAGCTCTCTGAAGAATCTGGGCCACAATAACGAGCGTCTGGAGCGCCGTAAGCTGCAGCTCAAGGAGGAGGTAGCAGGTCTGCGCAGGAGGCTGGAGGCAGGAGTCATGGACCAGAGCCAGGCTGAACAGTTTTGTAGGGAGACGGAGGAGAAGGCCAGACAGGAGGTCCAAAAAAAACTAGATGAGATCAACCTCTTCCTGCAGGTATGTACAAAGGGAATAATGTGAAGCTCACAATGAGCAAGAATGTTAATTGCTTCTGTCACCACACAGGATTTATTCACATTCAGTGGGAAACCAGAATACCCTGAGGAAACTCGTCTCCACATAGAAATGCTGTCAATGAGCCCGAGACTTAAATGCCAGGACCTTGCTGTGAGGTGGACATGCTAACCACCATGTCACCATGCCACCCATGTCATAACATTTTTATTTTACATACAAAATGCATTGGCTTTTGTATAATTTAGGAAATTTATTTCCCTCAACTCCGGTGAAACCCAATGCAATGATGCAATGCTAAAAATTATTTTATGGCTTTTCACCAATCAGAAACAAGAAACAATCTCTTGAATAAATAATACTGTCTTTTCATACCCAGATAGCAGACTAATCAATTCCTCAAATCAATCCATTCCTGCATAGTGTATACAATAGATTATATCTGGGGCTCCCAAACCCCGACATGGTGGTCCCCCTGACCTGCACATTTTAGTGTTTTCTTTGTTTCCAACAAATTTGATTTCACTAATTAATTAATGACCAACTCTTCATGACTTGAAGTAGGTGTGACAGGACAGGGAAACCACTAAAATGTGCAGGACAGTTGGTCTATCAAGACCAGGTTTGGGAAACACTGGTTTATATAATCCGTAATGTGGTGCATTATAATCCATAATGTGGTGTAACTGTAATGTTCTTATTTGCAGACAGAATCAGTGTCTCAGGAAGTTCAAGAGCAGATTAGGGCTGCTAATGAAGCGAGTCAGAGAGCTGAGCTGGAGCAGCGCATTAGGGAACTGGAGGCAGACCTGTGCCAGGCATACATCACTCAGCAGGAAAATATTCTGCAGAAAGAGTCAAGCCGCACCGAGCTCGAGATCTACAGACAACTCTACATTGAAGAACTGCGACTCCGGAAGAACCTTTCTGCCAAGGTTGAGAGGTGAGTCACATGCACAACAGAAACACCTACATTATTTTTTTGTGATGCTAAAGTAAACCTTGCATTTTGCAATGTGTTATTTGGTTCAGTTATAAAAGGTGTACCCATGTATTCAGTTATAAAAGGTGTACCCATGTATTCAGTTATTAAAGGTGTACCCATGTATTAAAAATATCTGTATTCATTTTTGGAAACAGCTGTATACCATTTAATCTGTGTAGATCTGTAAACATGTTCAGTATGTATGTATAGTCTTCTAAAAGTAGTTATTTAAAGCCAACTAATTTGTCTGTAAGCTGCTTTGCTTCCAGAAGGTCTTTGTGAAACTTATCAAGCCGTTTGACTGTGCTTTGCTGCAGTTCTTCCTTTTTTCTCACCTTTACCTCAGTGAACTTATGCTCTTTTGCATGGTGTGTCTTTTTTGGGATATAGTGCATTAATCCCACAGGGGGAAATTAGACCCTTCTTTTAGACTCATCCAAACCAAGGAACCATATACACATGGAGAGCAGTTATAAGGCCATAAAGGTGAAGGACAGGGCGGGTGCTGATGATTCTCCCTGCCGCCTCACAATTTTTTTTACCGGTTCAGTCGTCAAATTCTTTATAAGATTGCTGATATTGAATTTAGCAACACTGGTGTTACTCTTTGAAACTGTTATCTTGCATAACATACACATTGCTGTTTTACTGGTGGGACTCTTCAACGTAAAATGTTTCCAAATTGCGGACATTATGCCAACTGTTGCTTGTGTCCCAAAACTGGAAGCAGGTTCTTCTTCGCTGCTTTAAACAGAAGCTGGCAAGATCAGCAGGATTGAACACAGTTAATTCATTTATGTAATAAAACTGTTTTATGAAGTGGTGTCGGATTGACGTATAGACTGGGGTACATGGCAATAAAAATCCTCCATTTTTTCCGGTATCGGCAGCATTTCTAATACTGGTATCGGCATAACTATTGTTAGTTTTCTTGCTAGTTGTACCTCTATAGTGCTGAGTAGTTCAGGTCGTTGACTGCAATGTTGCATTGCTATTGTTTGTCTACATTGTGTTTGTATCTGACATTTCTTTTCAGGTCTAATGAGCAGCTAGCAGAGGCCAACGCAATTCTACTAAATGAGTGGCAGCACACTAGGTCTCTCCTTAGCAGCACTAAGATAAATGGAGGTTTGGGAGAACCAGTTCCCTCTCTGGGCCACCTGGATTTGGAAAAACACACCAGCCATGTGGAAGCGTACCTGACAAAGGTAAGCTGGACCAGACTTAAGTCAGTATGCAGTAGGTGTGGTGACTTACACATAATAGTGTAGAAATATAATAAATAATGATCATATGTTTGCATTTTCCACCATAAAATTCAAATAACTTATTTAATAATATAGTATCTATTTTCCCATTTATATTGGAATTCCCAAATATTTTCTCCACCAATAATATGTAGGAAACCACTTAGTAAATTCAGATTATCCTTTTCCACTAGAGCGATACATTTGGAATCAATAATGATATTTAGGATCCTCTTTTGATGTTTGGCTCCTAAATACAGTTTACACGGTGCTGTGTTTGAACACCAATTCATATGCAGGAGTTTATTTTTGTGATTTAAAATGGAGAATTAAGTTAATCACAGTGTTTATGTTTTGAAAACCAAACTATATAGGAATTTATTGTGACTGATTATCTATGTAAAAACACAGAATTATTACTTAAGCTTGACTGAGCCCATTTTGTACAGCATATAGTAACAATACTGCCAAAACTACCTTTTACTGTGCAGGTAAAAGGAGTCTTGTTATAATCAAAGAGAAATTTAGTATTTAAAGAGCTTAGGATAGTTGGATCCTGTTCAGTGACCTCTGTATTTGTAAGATATTTATGAACTCAGATAACTTAACACACAGACATTTATTACTTAGTATGAAAAACACAACAAAGACTAGACAAGATAATAATTTTTTCAACTCAAAATGATCAAACTTTGCAAAAAAATATTAATTTATTTTAACTAATAATACTTTTTCTCTAAGACCTTGAAAAGGCTGAGGATGGGTTACCCTATAGCCTGTGATATAAACAAGCAGAATATATTATGTTTGGTTCAAGCTCCTGCCTGTGACTGATCTTTGTCAAAAAGTAAAAATTTCATCGTTCATCGTTAATTTTATGAACCGCTTAATCCTAATTCCCATCTCGGCCGACTCTGAGTGAGGGCAGCATACTCCCTGGATGGCTCGCCAGGCCATCACAGGGCAGAAAAACGCTGACAGCTTCTTTATGAAAGTCAGCAATGGTTCAAAAAGTAAAAATTTTCAAACCAAAAATAATTTTAGTTGAGAACATATAGATTTTATAGTTTTTACATTCACTGGTTCTAAAGAAAAAAACAGGACTTCAGCTTCATCGGTTACTGAGAAAAAAACTAGATTTCTGTCACATTGTTAAATATGTTTGAAAATATAAATGTCCATAAATCATAAAACTTGTGCATGAACTTACTTTATACCACAATACTACTGTGCGGACAATATACAAAATCTGAGAGGTAAGTGCAACTACTATTAATCCATACAAGATAGAATGACCCAGTAAATTGCATGAAACCTATTTGGTTTTTATTATTATTATTATTATTTTTTTTTTTTACAAAATCTTATTTGAATCAAAGAAAACTGCTGGGAACAGGAAATTATTTTAATCAGCATCCATAAATTTTAATATGTTGTGAAATGTTTTTTTTTTTTTGCATTAAAGGTAATTATAGCAATTATTCTTTCAGCCCGTGCTTTTGATGAGGTCACTATGATAAATAAACAGTAAATTAATTATGCATAGACAGTAATGATCTATTTTATTTGCCTGCTTTTATGTAGATGCAGTCTGAACTGGACAAAAATATATCAAAAGAACTGGATTGTGGTGAGTGCTTTATGTACAATAAACAATGGGCCCAATTCATCAATATCTTCTTGAGTTTTATCTTAAATTTGTTAAGAAAATTCATAGGAAAAGTCTCGGATTTGTTCGCAGCTGTGTTCATAGATTACTGTATCCAATTGTCTTCGTAAACTTAAAGCATGTGCCAGTTGCTCTAATTAGTATAGTTGAACACTCCCTATATGGCTATAAAAGGGCATAGGGGTGTGTGCCCGTACAAGTGGTCATGAAGACGAAAAACAATGGCAAAGTAAACCTGCAAAAAAAAAGAATTTAACTAGAGGTAGAAGTGCTGCTGCCCAAGGTAAATTCCAGACAAAATAATATATTCAGTAGCTTGAATAGTGGATATAAGGGTCCAGAGAAGACTAAAGCCTTTCACGTTATAACAGACTTTGTGAACATTGTTTTAGGGCAAGGGTCTTCCACTAAAGAAATAAAAAAAAACATTGGTTTGACCTGAAACTATAGGCCAAGAAAAAAATTGCACAGCTCAATGCAAACAGTGTTTGGTCGCTATCACTGTCTTGTAAGATATTAAACAGTCTCAGCTAGTGAATCACTGTGGGCCTCGAAGATGTGCTGTCTCCTATCTGCATGAGCTGCAGTTTCTTTGAGTAGCAGTAAATAAACCATTGTGCCAGTCTTGGTCTCCTATCACCCTATAAATAGCGTTTTTAATTACCAAATAATCCATGGTTTCCAATGAACATAATAGATATGTGATGAGGTCATATTTATTTGCATGGTGCTTTTTAACATAATAAAAATAATTATCAAAAATATTTAACATGATTAAAATATTTCACTCTCTGACATTATTAATCAGAAAAAAAAGGTAAAGAAATTTAAGAAGAAATTTGGGTTGGTAAAAGAGGCCCAGTGACCACCCCTGACCGTCTGATCAGTAGCCTTAATTTTGAGCCACCATTGCCCTTTTTAAATAAACTCACATCAGCTTCTGAAGCCAGTCTCCCTCAGACAATACACATCTGTCATCTTCTCTCATTCCGTCAGGTACAAGCACGTTGGAGGGTGCTTCTACTCGGATACCTCCGGTGGGTTCTGCTTGCGGATCCCAGAAGAATCTCAACTCAAATCTAAATGTGGAGCAGCAGGATCCAGTGAGCAGAGCCACACAGCAGTACCTTGAGGTCCTCAGAAAGAAATATAAGGTCTGAAACATTACAAACGTTCTACAGTGGGACAGTGGGACGGAGTCACAGCTATTGAAATGTTGGTAACAGTGGTACTGGTCTCACTAACTGCAAAGACCTGCCTTTGCTTGTGTGCCAAGACAATTGATAAAGGCTTGCAAGTAAGCTTTGTGACTTCATACAGGCAGACATAATGTGTGAAATACAGAGACTACTGAAATGAAAATGTAGGCCAGACAGGAAAGAGACATAAGGAAGCCAACTGTGAATAGCTCAAGACTTCAGGAAATTTTTAAAAAAACAAAAATGCCAAACCCTAAACACTAACAATCCAATATTTTATTTGTATTACTGTTTTATCTATGATGTATTGACAATGCACTTTGTACTTCAGATTCTCAGGAGCAAGAATAAAACCTAAATCAATTATCCAGCAGTGGAAGCTATAGCAGTTATATTCCAATCAGCCATAACATTAAAACCATTTGACTGGTCTGTAGCTAAGTAGTCCTATAAGCAGCAAGCTGCAATGCACTGTGTTCTGACATCATAGCCAGCATTAACAGTTTCAGCGGTTTGTGCTACAGTATCTTTTCTGTGGGATCAGATCAGATGTATTGGCGTTCAATCCCCACACACATCAGTGAGTCTTGGGCTTGTCCTTCCTTGGACCACCTTTGTCAGGTACTGTATATCAGGAACACCACATTAGACCTGCCGTTTTGGAGATGAATAGACCCGGTCATTAACCATCATAGTGTGGCCCTTGTGAAAGTCACTCAGATCCTTATGCTTGCTCATCTTTCTTGCTTCTAGCACATCAACTTAGAGAACTGATTACTCACTTTGTTTCATACATCCCACTCTTTAGCAGTTACCAGTATATCACTATTATTCACTTCACCTGTCAGTTGTTATTTTTTAATGTTATGGCTCATTGTTATATAATAAATGGATGAGTGCTGATGTATTTTTATGCCTGTTACAGTTTACTGATATTTTGAATGTACACGATTTCAGTTTATATTTGTATGACTCATTCTGGGATAAACAGCAACATTTCTGTAACACAGAATCTCAAATTCGTCTGTATTTATTTAGTTCTTGCCTAGATGGAAGTAAACAAGCTTTAAAATTTGTGAAATTACATCAAATGTTTACTTAATTTCAATTTCTAGTATATTAGCCATAAAACCCACTGTATCATATAATGAAAAAATAAATTCAGGGATTCCAACTGGGTAACGTCCATCACGCCTAACTAAGTGCAGTTAATTTATCTAACGATATCTGCAGCATAAAATGTTTTTGTGGACAATCAGCATAAGTGTATCAGACATTTTATGTGAAGACATTCTTTGGAGTTGGTGTTCTTTGAAAACTGTAGGTCAAGTATTGACAGTAACATCTGTGGTATTTTGAAAACTCGGAAGATGGTTCAAAATCCTCTCATAAGAACTTGTGCAGCTATCTTCCCTTATCATTTGTCAAAGGATAGACTGTCAAAAATTGTATTAGTAACAAAAACTAACCAGAAAGACAACTTTTATTTTGAGATTCTATGTCCCGGAAATGTTGCTGTTTATCCCATAAGGAGCCGTATATGTTATTTTGGAAGCATTGGCTTTAGTACCGTGAACATGACAATCATGATGGTTCTCATGCAATATATTAACTTTTATTTTTATTTCTGAGAATAAAGCATTTGACTGGTTTATTAATGATTCTTATATTTTAAGACAAAATTAGAATATAACCTAGTAACTCCTCTTCATTGAAGTACTGTATTATCTTGCTGTATTGTACAGAACAGTGGTTCAGTTTGATGTTCCTTTTGTAGCCAGTCTAAGCATTTCAGTATTGCCATGTCTTAAGAAAAGAAAAATTAAAAAGCTCCACTTGTGTGTTATTGAATTCCTTTATTGGAATGGATCTGCAAATGGAGAGAATATCGAGGGCTGACAGCAATAAGTGGATAACGCCACTTTTCATAGATTTGAGAAAACGGGGATTATAACATTTCAGAACATTAAGAGTTAACATATAAAATCAGTTTGTTCTCTGCTTCTTTATACACCAGCATATTTGGGTAGTTAAACCACTTAAGAGTCACCTCACCCATGTATTTGGATGTGATTTTTTTCAAAGTTGTAAAGTGGAGATGTCCACTTGTTGCCATATTCACACATTTTAAAAATAAAATGCCAAGAACAAATGCGCAAAGTAAAAAAAAAATTATCAATCCTTTTGACAAAAATCTAATAAATTACTAAAGCAGACTGTACTGTATGTGAAAAATCAACTGTACACAGTTGTTACCAATGTTGGTATCATTTGCACAAACAAAAAGTACAACACACACTGTTGTGCATGGCCACTTGCTACACATCAATATTAGGCAGTAATAGCAATAAACAATGAAGCAATCATACAACCCCTGGCAAGAAATTATGGAGATACCACAGTTGTGATGACTCCAATTTTAATAGCTGAACATTATATATCATGGCTTTGTGAAACATAATTCAAACAAATGGAGATGAGATTCAGGAAAAAATATCCACCCAGTAATTGCATTTCTAAACAAATACTGGCACATGTCTAAATACGTAAATTAACATGCACATTTAAAAAAGTGTGCTTAGAGAACTTAACCAGCTATTGGACTTGGCTTATTGAATAGAAACACGGCCCCAGCAAGAGTTTGCAATGGAACAGAAATTATTATTATTAAACTCATTCAAGAATGGAATTCTTCATGGAAATTGGAAATAGATGGTTGTGACTTGTAAGCCAAGTCTAGAAATTGATTAAAGAATTAACAAGAATGTGAGGGAAATGTAAAGTAGTTATTCAAAAGAAAAACATACAGGCAGACCAAAAATAAATAAATCAGGATTGAAATCTGACAACAATATGCCATAAAAATAGAAAATGCACAACATAGCATATGAAAAACAAATGCAAGAAACAGAAATGCAAGAAACTGACTGATTGAAATTGGATTTACAAAAAAAGAAGGAACTGCAGCACTAACACAAACAGAAGGTAACAAGATTACAGTGGTCTAAAGAGATGCAATCATGGATGGTGGATGATTATTTAATGAAAGTCAAATGAAAGTTATTTAATGAGTGTTCAGTCATGACTCACAACTGTGCATTGGCCAAAAAGATGAGGCTGGTACTTTTGTCTGGTAGCATTTTAAATAAAAACAATTATTCACCTGAGGCGAATAGTCTCTGAGATGCAAAGTCCACCAGGCCTGAGGCAAATATTTGTTTCAGTGTGTATACCCACTACACAGGATCATAAGAAGCAAGCTAAAATCAAGATTTTTTTTGTTTATATGTTATCCATTAAAAAGGCAGGTCAAGTGAGCTCAGCATCCTGAGTATGAGTGGTGTATAATTAACAGTGTCTTTTCAAACTCAAATTAATTTAAGTATATATTACAAGGAAAAGAAAACTGCACTCTGTAAAAGCACATTTTTAATTAAACACATTCAATGCAATACACTAAATGGAAACACAGGAAAAGCAAACTAAAACAAGATTTTTAAAAGTTTATTCTTTTCTATTTTTAAAGCATGACTACGATGATGCCACCTGCTCCAATGGACCACGAGAGATTGTGAGTGGCTGTCATTTTGATTCAAGCATTATCCTCATGGGATAAGGTTTATTAAACCCTAAATATTAGATCAATCAGTCTGCACCATCCCTGTGTGGCATGAAACAATATACATATCAATACAGTAATGAAACAAAGATCACTGCCTGAAGAAAACAAGCTAATTTTCTATTCAGTTATAATATGAGGTTGCATGACAGGTAAAGGACCAGCGTAGACACCAACTATTACTTCAATTCTCTGTGCAGAGGTGTACATTGAAATTTTGGAAACTTCTGATTTCATCAATAGAAAAACAGTTTGTTGTTGTTTGAAGTTGTTTGAATAGATTTGGATCAGGATGAACCCAGGGCATGCATCTAATTTTCTAAACTTTTCTGTAGAAAAAACATATTGATTCAATGAGAAGCCCTCCATGTCGCAATCTGACTGAACATTTATGGTGGAAATTTAAAAAATTGGTCAGTGACAAGGCTCCATTCCGCAAAGCTGATGAGTCAGCTGCTGTACAAAAGGTAGAACCAGTTTGAAGGAGAATATAGTTCTCATTTCAGTTACACCCAAGTACACTACACACTTACTACTTCGGACCGTCATAAATGTCAGAGGTGCAACAAAGTACTCATTGTATTGTGTTTTTGTTAATTCCATCATTTTTTTTTACTACTTTGTGTGGGGAAAACTGCATTAATTCAAATGATTTAATTTGTCTGAGGTAGGTTTTACAAATACCAGAATGTTCAGCTTTTCAAAATTGTGCATCATATGTTTGTTAATTAGATACAAAATAATACAACTAGGTGAACTTTTTTTTAGTGTTTGTAATTAATCAGTACAACAGATGACCTCACCCCTAGTGTGACTTCCTTGGTATACTTTGGTCTTAGGCTGAAAATGGGAATGTTTCCATTTTCCAAAATTCAGCTGAATCTCAGTTCATTCTCTAGTCCGTATATTTTTGCTTTTAAGATTTTTAATTCATCCTGGATTTTCTTGGTTCGTGTGTTCGACTGTCGGACTTCGTGCAAGATGGCCAAGTCCTGATTTGTGCCCACATTAAGAGTCACCTGAAAAAAGAATGGATATTTACATTGGTTCAAGTTAATCCTTTTTCCACGGGTAGATTTTCCAAAAGATATTTAATTACATAAATGGAAGGAGTCTTGGATTTCAGCACAATGGATTGGATGTTTTTTTTTTCTTGTGAGCGTGTACAGTGGGGGGTTATTTGTGAGTTTAGTCAAAATGTTTTCTTTGGTACAGTTTCCGTTCATGGCAGGGTCATTCCATAGAATGAATACTGGTTATGATGCAGTAATTACGTGGCAAGAGACAAAGAATCTCATTATTAAACCGAATTCTGAAATCTAGCTTAATAAGCATATCCTGACAATTCTGACTATAAACATGGATGTTAAACACTGACTCCCAGAAATTCTGATTCTAAACTCAAAATACCCCCCCAACAAACATACAAGGAAAAATCTTCTTTCTTTCTTGTGAGAGAAAGAGACCACCAAACATTAATTCTTTTTCTAAAACAGCATGGAGTACAAGTTCATTCCTTATATAACTATGCTCCCTTGACTCCCTACAGTGACATCATTAGGATTTGAACTCATGATCACCTGATGATTGGGTACATGCTTGAATTCTCTATTTATAATCATTTTTTTCATGTTGGCTAATCACCTTAAAGAGCTGCTTCTCCACATCTTTGAGTTTCTGTCGCAGATGTTTGATGTCAGTTTTGAAGCCTTCCACCTCCATGGACCTCCTTTTTTCCAGAGCCTCATAACGCTGAGTCATTAACTGAAGACGCCTGGCTATTTTTTCTGAGTGCTCCTGAATCAGCAATACACAGATCACATCATATGTATACCACTTACAAATTCACTTAACCATTAAACTGAAAAAAATCTGTCTACTTACCTTGAAGATCTTTCGGCTTGCATCTCCCTTCTCTCGGACCTGTGCCAGGTCAGTCTCCAGACCTACACATTGCTCGCGGTACATGTCTGCTAGCTTATGGGCTTGCTTCAACTCCTTTTGTAGCACCTGAGGAAGGAATAACAACTAATACTTGAGGTCATCACTGACAATGATGTTTCTCTATTAGTTGTTTTTATTTACTGCATTGTGATGGACTGTTATATGACTAAATGGATGATTGCACCAGAAGTATTATTAATACTGTTTTAAAATTCCTCATGATCCATCTAACACAAGTGTCCATGTCCAAATGAAACAGATTTTCAGATTTTACAGAACAGCTAATTCATTCAAGTGATTTACAGAGCAATTTATATTCTACATCTTTGCATCAGCTTGCTGTCTACCTGGCATAGCAACAAGTGATTTCTTTAGCTGCTGGATTTATCCATCAGCACAGAGTAAGGAGTATAAAAATTTAATTAGAAACTATATTATTAAGAACTAGAAGGGCACTCAGTGCAAGATTCCAGGCATAAATGGATTATTATAACTTGGCATATTTGTAATGAAATGTCTCCCGCAGTGGACATCAGTAGCACATTTTACCCTGTGTTAAAGTTCCACTAAGTTTGATGAAAATCAGTTTAATAGTTTTTGCATAATTCTGCTAACAGACAAACAAACATACTCTGGTGAATACATAACTTCTCCCGCCAAGCGAAATGGTATTTTTCTGTGTGTGTTTCTCTGTAGTATATATGGGTCATTCTCTGAGACTGGTACCATAAAGTGTGACATTGGGGTAAAAACTTCACAAACCATTCATATTCAAATTCATTCACGCATGGACAAAATTCATACCATTTGTTATGGTGAATAAATGAATTACTGCTTGACAATGTGTGAAATATTAAAATTTAATTAAATAAAAATTCAGAAGGTTACTCAATTGTACAGTGAACATCGTAACCTGAAACCTCACCTCTCGCAGGAAAAATGGGTCGGTTCCGTATGTAAATGGCGTGGACACCACTGGTTACGCACGGTAAATTGATGTGCAATTCTCAGTCCACAAAGTAAGAAAAACAGGAATTTCTACTTTGGATATAAATTTTTATGCAAAATCTTTATTACTTTATCCTACTATTTGTGCAGTTGTACTATCTACAACTGAGCAATTGAGGGCCTTGCTCAAGGGCCCAACAGTGGCAGTATGGTAGTACTGGGGTTTGAACCCCCAACCTTCAGATTACTAATCCACAGCCTTAACCACTGAGCCACCAGTGCCCTCAGGTGCCATTAGTTACACATCGATTAGCTTGACAGAGGTCACCTGCCCTTCCACCATCATGGTTAATATATGTTAAAATGAACTATACAAATCTAATTTTAGTTCACTTTTATTATGCTTCCATGCAGTGTACTAAAACTCATCGAGCATTAAAGAAACACCTGCTCTCATTCGTTATCGGAGCGCATCTGTGTTTGTCAAGATTTACATTTTTTTAAGAAATATACCATAAAAATCTTGTTCTACTGTGGTTTTTTTTTGCTCATGTACCCATGTAGTATATACTAAACAATTATGCTCCTCAGGCTCTGTGGTTGAAAAGTAAAGTCCCCTCAGTATTCTGTTTCTGGGACTATTCAGCAACATCCACCTTGTCTTCAGAGCATAATTCATAAATATACAATTTTGTTGTGCTATTTTTCTGCTTTTTCCACCAGAAAATTTTTGGTACTGAAACACTAATCCAGTGATTTTCAACCACTGTGCCGTGGCACACTAGTGTGCCGTGAGAGATTGTCAGGTGTACCGTGGGAAAATACCATTGGCCATTGTCGAGTGTCTGTGCTGTAGTGACTGGCAGAGTGATGTGGTACTCTTCCATGTCAGTGGGTGGCAGTAGGTAGCTGTTTTTTCCCTTTTGCCTTGTTTATTCTTAGAGACAAGAGAATTACTGATGCAGGCAACAGCTCGCGGTGACAGTGATGAAGTTTTTAAAAAGGAAAAATTCGAACTCAGAACTGGGCCCTGGACAAAAGCCCTAGTGTGAGTGGTATTCAAAAGACGGTGAGCTCGTGGCAATACAGTGAAAGCTATCTTTTGTTCGGATTTACTTTCACCGAGGATGCAACGACATCAACTCCGTTGTGCTTGGTGAGAAGTTATACAACAGTACCATGGTGCTGAGCAAGCTTAAACGCCATCTCCAAACGAAACACCTACTGCTTCAAAACAAGCTGATGGACTATTTTGTTTGCCTGCATGAAAACACAGAAACAGGCAACTTTATGAGAAAAAGCACAAAGGTAAATGAGAGAGCCCTCAAAGCTAGCTACGTAGTTGCTGAACTCATAGCTAAATTAAAAAAAGGCCCTTCTTCAATTCCTGCCAGGATATCAACTTTGTGTTCATCTAAACAGGCCCAGGTTTCACACTGATTGAGTATAAATAAATTGAGAAACTATATTTTCATTATATATATATGGTATTAAGCTACAGAGTGTCATTTTGCAACTTTTTTGGGTTGTGGTGTGCCACAAGATTTTTTCAGTGTAAAAAATGTGCTGTGCCTCAAAAAGGGTTGAAAGACACAGATATAGACAGTCGCTGTGGAGGATGTTGTTTACTTTAATATACAATATTTTTTTAATTTTTGTCAAGCTTATTTACCTCCTAAAAATCTTGGACATCATTGCCATATCATTGCCATGCACCACTGTCTCCAATTCAAATCCAGCGCTCAGAAATATAGCAGTAGGTGAATTAGCCATGCTAGTGGTATATATCCCCCATGTGAATGTCTGTGGACGGTGGTTAGCACGTTCGCCTCACAGCAAGAAGGTCCTGGGTTCGATTCCCAGGCTAGGGGCGTTTCTGTGTAGAGTTTGCATGTTTCTCTCAGTTCTAGCTTCCTCCGGGTACTCAGGTTTCCTCCCACAGTCCATAAACTTGCACAACAGTTCCAAATTGCCTCTAGGTGTGAGAGTGAGTGTGAATGGTTGTATGTGTGTTGGATGCAATGGTCTGGCAGGCTGTTCAGGGTGCACCCTGTCTTTGCTCAGAGTGGGCTGAGATGGGCGCCAACCTGCCCGCGACCCTAATTAAGATTAAGCGGCTTAGAAAATGAAT
>JAQMYF010000007.1:10384081-10402218 GCA_030014195.1 Neosilurus mollespiculum
TCCCACTGCCACTTGAAATCTAAATAAATGTTATACCACAGTTTTACTAAGAAAATAGAGAAAAACACATTTAATACAATAGTGTAATAATTTAGTACAAGTACGTGCTCTGTCATAAAAAGCAATTAATAATAATATGCTTTCGGGGTTCTGTCTGAGGTTCGTTATTTGTAATGTTTTGATGGTTAAGCAAAAATGAAGGCCATAAACTTTTTGCAACATGCATTCAAGCTACCAGTTTAAATGACAGTTTTAAATTATGGAACAAATAACAGCAGGCAAAACAAATAAACCATCTCACCGGTTTAAGATAATAAAAAAAAAAATTAATTGAAAAATCTCTTCAATATGTTGCATGCTGTTCACCAGTTCAAATATTTTTAAAATATCAGGCCAAAAAAAAAAAAAAAAAAGTGCAGCTGAAGAACAAAAAAAAAAAAAAGAAAGAAAAGAAAAAAGGATTATTTGAAAGTATTTTATCCTCCAGAACAGTTAGGTTTGATCTTGCTACTTGTTTAGATTATGTTCTGGGGGTAATATCAATTTTTTTGTTTGTTTAAAATTTTTGCACATGATATACATGATTTATTTATTTATTGTTTTAGGGTGACTCTGGTGGCCCCCTGGTGTGCCAGAAATCTGGAGCCTGGACCTTGGTTGGTATTGTTTCCTGGGGCAGTAGCACCTGCTCTACGTCTTCGCCTGGAGTGTACGCCCGGGTCACCAGTCTTCGTTCCTGGATTGATCAGACCATTGCCTCCAACTGAAGCCTTTAGAACCATGATTGATCCCATTCTCTTCTTATAAATAAAGAAGAGCTCGTTACAGTGCACCTCAGCAGTTGTTTGGTTATTTTGCCAGAAAACTATTAATTTATGTTAATCAAAATATATCAGTTTAAATGCATGTTATTGGCCCAAAGCTTTTCTTTTTTTTTTTTGTTTAAACTGGGTTGGTTCCTAACCAAAAAATAGGAAGTGTATGGAGTTGGATGAGTTTTGGAGTCAGCCCCTAGCGGATCTCGGTGGTACTGCACCTAAAGGCATTTTCGCGTTGGCTTCTTTTTTAAGCTCGGGTGGTTTTCACTGTTCTCTAAGATCCTTCATCTTCTTCAGCCTTTATTTTTCACGGTCTATGGCTGTGGTTACAGATACATTGGACCTACTGGACCATCCTTTATGAAAGGAAAGGAGACAATGCCGTCCCACAACTTCTTGGTAGCGAACAAGTCACGCAAATAAATCATTAATTAATTATTAAATATGGAATTATCATACACTAATAATAAACAATAAGATACTCCTGGTCTCCAGTGAATCAAAATGACTCATTAAGAGATATATATATATTAAAAAAAGATGGCACGCACGTAACTAATGCATGATTAAAAAGGGTTATTTTGAACAGAATTGCAGCGGCGCCGTGGCTTAGTTGGTTAAAGCGCCTGTCTAGTAAACAGGAGATCCTGGGTTCGAATCCCAGCGGTGCCTTTTGCTTTATTAAAAAATCTAAAAAAAGAGGACAAGAACGACACAGTGTATATGTTCTATACCATCCAGTAAAATTTATCAGCAGTTAAAAAGGTATAGTATTAATTTTCCTTTATTAACTTTCAGAACTGTTAAACCATTTTATCATTTACAAAAAACCAACAGACCAACATGGAAGCATCTGTTCCACTGGAAATAAACTATATAAATAATTTACAGATTTAAATCTCATTTCAAGACACTGAAAACTATCTACACAGGTCTGCATAGGCAAAATGAGCATACTGAGGAAAATACAGCTTAAATTAACTGACACAGGGCTTCATTTCTGGCAGTTTGATATGTCCACATCCCTTTAGGTATTACATAAAAAAAAAAAAAAAAAAAACAATTGGCCGCCTCCATCAGGAAACCAAAATTGTGTCGTCATTGGATCTTCAGGCAGAATGATTTAAAGTATATGTCAAAATGAACACAAATATGGTACTCAGAAACAAGCTTCTGCCATGGCCATCTCAGTCCCCTGACCTGAACTCCATTGAGAACTGAAGAAAAGAGTGTACAGTAGATGACCGTGATTGTTCTGGAGAGATTCTGTAAAGAGGAATGCCCTGTTCTCTATTCTCAAATCTTCCAAACTGTTATATGAGAAGATACTGTTTTATTGGCAGAGGGAGTTTGTATCAAATACAGGGGTATCAATAGTAGAATCATTATAAATTCAAAATATTTTGATTGGTGGAAAGCCATCAAATAATTCTTGGTATTATTCTACTAGCTGAATTATTGCATTATGAACATTGGATACATTAAATGATTATTGCATGATTAGCACACACAACATAGTAATGTGACAGTCTACATTTAATATAATTTAAATGAATAATAAAACAATTATAGAATTCATCTTGATTGAGAATTATTCGGTCTCGAATTGTGTTATCCTCTGAGCCCAACAATTAATTCTCTAGATTATACTTAGTCTCATAACAGGACATCTAGAGAAAAAAACATAATGCTCTCCAGTTTGGTGGTTCTGCAAAAATATTCACAGGAAAGGTTTAGGGACACATTGCCTGTTTTTTTTAGATGTCCTTATTGATTCTACTGACATCAAGTTTCACAGGAAACTTCTTCTCCATGTTTGTAGAAGAATGAAACAGGGTTGTCGGTATTAGAATGGTCTGACAAGTCAACAGATCTCAAATCAACTGAGCTGCTCTGCATGGAGTGAGACCGAAAGGCTTTAGACATGTTTTAGAAATGAGCTCCAAAAACCTTGCAGGGTGTCTTCTGAAAGAGACCCACAGAATGATTCTTAGGAATGCCTGGAAGCACTGTTTTTAATGTCGAAAAGTGCGTTCAGCTGTTAAGATTTTTGTTGTTATAGTTCAATTATTTTTGATATATATGTCTTTAGTTATCACAAATGTCTACAGTAATTTTCAGGATAAACATGGTCAGTTTTTAAAATGTTATGTTTATCTGCCAACCAAAATATTTAAGAAACCTAAATGTCCCCAAACTTTTGACAGGCAAAATCAAACTGTTACAGGATCGCACAAGGGTTGGCTGAAAAGTTCATAGGCGACCATGATGCAATGGGTGACACACGTCTTCCAGCGGTGTTGCAGCGTTTGGATCCCCTTGCTATAGAAGCTCTCATTCTGAATGTGAGATGGATTGCTGTGAACGTTTCAGCCTATGAACGTTTCAGCCTTTAACTTCAGTTATAGTATCACAGGGTAATTGTAAAAATGTGTCATGCGCATAGTACTGAATCCTACAGTACATAAGGTTATATATTTGTGTTTAGAGGAATGGGGTCCACCTGAAGGTACTATAATTAAACACATTAATTTCATGCTGTTTGTTCAGAATTCAAAAAGAATGTAAAGAGTAAACATTAAAATACGTTATGAATTATGAGAATAAGATAAAAATGTACACCTTCTCTTCACAGAAAATAACATTTTCTCAAGTATTGAGTAATTAACCACTGATATGAAGATAAGGTATACGGTATGCAGCCCTGCTTAGTTAGCATAGCTAATGCCTTCCTGAATGCCAGAGGTAACACTGCAAATCACAAAGACTTCTCTAACTGCAAAACAGCAATAAATATATTCAGCATTAGCTCTTATATTGCTACAGTTACATATTTTATGTAAATATACAGGCAGAGAAATACCTGAAGGCACTTAAACACTTCAGGTAATAATTTCTATTTAATTCAGTTATAACATACTAAAGTATTTCAGTGTATATATATATTTTTTTGTGTAAGACACAATAAACAGCATGATGGGCAAAGTATCAAATAAATTGTTAAAAATGTTTTAAAAATATTTAAATGTTCATCTATGGGAAGTTCATTTGAAGTGTTAAGGTAGAGATGTTAACTTATATGTACCAGTTGATACAAAACAAGAGAAAGATACTATACAAGGCTTATAGGCATTTGCATTGGAATATTTATCCAAGAACCCTATTTTGGGGCTTTAAAACCAGAGGGCTAATATATAACAAAAACATGACATAATTAAGGTAAATAAAAATATAAACATCAAACAGGTCCAGAGGCCTTGGTAATGGCAGAAGACTTGTCCGTCCATTCTCTTGGTGTCATGTCTTCAATGGGGTCAACTTGGGGGAAAACCACAAAAAACACTCTCTGACCCAGATACGTGGCCCACTCTGTAGCAAACACAACATAATGTAATCATGTGCATAAACTTTAAACACCAATATTGCTTTCATTACAAATTATATTATAAACAATATGAGTAAAAAATAGCCATCATTGATGCTGAGACCCCTCAGCCAACCAGCAGTTCTTGTGAAATATCCCAGACAAAATTTACAATTTCAAGGTCACTGTGAATAGGTCAAAGGTCATACAGACAAATTGTCAATCCTATGCACACCTACACCCAATAGGAAACCTGCATGCAAAATTTTAGAATGATTCTCCCAGCAGTTCTGGACCAATAGCCTGGAAAATATGGGGATAGCAATAAGAACATCTTTATTGTCCAAAGTTTAAATATATGTGAGTTTAAATATTAACTACTTAGTAACTGAGTGCGAGGTTTGTACAAAGAAATTCAAGCCCAAGGTCTTTAAGTACAGACTGAGCCGAAAGCTGAGCAATGCATCAAACAGCACTTTAATACGGTGGCCTTTTTTAAATTCCCTTCAAGAACTGTTGCCTGCCTGCGTCTGAACAAAGAGTCTTCATCTGTGTCTGTGAGGGCTATAGTAGTGTCACAAAGTCGGTTCTAATTTGCCAGTGAATTGCTTTGCCCAGAGAGGGAGGCATTCGAGGGCACAATTAGGAAGTGGCTTTTAGCCCTCTTATTATATAGTTGACGTGTAGAGTGTTATGCCTTTCAGCAGCCATCATGGCATCAGCCTTGGTTTTCCTTGTTGTGGTAAATTTTTCCAGTTTTCAATATATTCCATGTTCTTGGTATTTTCTGTTTCACGCTCATTTTCTTAGCCTGCACTTTGTTAGCTGATTAAATGCTATGCTTACTTGTTTGTGTTCCATTTTCTGTATCTTTTGGGTTGCCAGTCCACAGTAAACTTCTCATCTAGCATATCCATCCTACCTACACATGCATTCATGACCAGAAGCTTTCAGCTTGTTTCCCTTCCGGTGAAGACAAAAGAGCTTTAAGATGAGCAGTGAGTACTTCACGGTACTTAGGATATTTCCTGTACACACTTTTGCTTCAATAAAATCCTGAATACCTCTCTGCAAGCTGCTACTACTACAGTGCAACTAGCTAATGGATAACTTGCAGGGCAATACGTACTGGTCCATACATGATTTATTGCCCGTGTGCCAACCAATCAGTACTGTCAATGCCGTATAATGAAATTGGTTATTGAATCAAAAATATTTTGTTGTATTAAACTTACCAATGAAGTTATAGATACACTTTGGCTTGTCTTTCCAATACACTCCCAGAAAGTATACAGGTACTCCAGTGAGCATGATGACCAGTCCTACTCCACAGACCACAGGCTCAGAGTGCAGACTAAAGCCCAGCAGCAGGACCCAGAACAGAAGGTAACATACAGGAACCAACAAATTCACCTGTGCACAGGACACAAGACAAGATAAGACATAATTCAGGCAGACAGTTAGTGAAGAAATTCAAACTGTTCATTAATGTTCTCTAAAAGTGTAATAAAATGTAAAAACTGTTGTTGAAAAGCTGTGCTGTGGAAATATACATGTGCAATTCAGGTTTGTTTTTATCATGCTTTTAACATGTTCTCACAAAGCAGCTTTGTTCATTCATTTTCTAAGCCGCTTAATCCTGATAGGGCTGCGGGGAGGCTGGCGCCCACCTCAGCCGACTCTGGGCGAGGGCGGGGAACACCCTGGATAGCTCGACAGGCCATCTAATGGCCAACACACACACAACCATTCACACTCACACCTAGGGGTGATTTGGAACAGCCAATTAACCTAATGTGCATGCTTTTAGACTGTGGGAGGAAACCGGAGTACTTGGAGGAAACCTACGCAAGCACGGGAAGAACATGCAAACTCCACATAGAAATGCCCAAGCCCGGGAATCGAACCCAGGACCTTCTTGCTGTGAGGTAGACGTGCTGACCACTGCACCGCCATGCCGCCCAAAGCAGCTTTGGCGAAATCCAAATATAAACCATGAATACATAAGCCAGGTGCAGCAGCGGCAAGAAAAATCTCCTTGAGTCAACACGAGGAAGAAATTTGGGATGAGATGTTCTTTATAACCTGTAAATATTATGAATAACACTCCTAGGCTAAAGCAGCAGTTAGGAGCACTTAGAAAGTAGAATTAGCTTGCAAGTCCATCACAGGGCCAATGCACACGCACAACCACTCACACCAAGGGATTACATGAAACAACCATTTAGCCTAATGTGCATGTCTTTGGACTTTGGGAGGAAACTGGAGTACCCAGAGGACACCCACGCAAGCATGGGGAGAACATGCAAACTCCACAAAGATTCAGAACCCTGAGGTGTTCTGAATGATGTATTGTAACAAGGACATATTAGCTATCATAAATACATAATTTCCCTCTGCTTAAAGTATGGGTTTGTTTTAATGATACCTTGATAGGCCTGTACAGGTTTGGCTTCTTCCATCTGTAATATAGCAAGCCAGCAATAGTGACTCCATAGGAGAGGTAGTTGATGAAGGACACATAGTTTATAAGGTTGTGTGTTTCACCAATGCACATAATCACAATAGTGGCAGTGCACTGTACAAGATGAGAGAAAACGAAAGAAAGAGCGATAGACAGAAAAACACAAAACAGACAAGATCAAACAAAAATGTTAATATCTGCAAAACTAATAAAAGAATAATACTGTATGAAGTGTAAGTTGGTAAGTCATATAACATCTCACACAGACAAGCAGGGCTGGAATTGGGGTGCAGCTTTTAAAGTGAATCATAGCTAATAAGCTGGGTAAATGTCCTTCTCTTGCACCAGAGAAACAAAGTCTGAAAGTGCGCGCACACACACACACACACACACAAACACAAACACACACACACACACATTTTAATTTATTATTATGGTTCATATGATGAGTTAGCCAAAAATGTGACACATTTGGCTAATTCAGCCTAAACCTTTATTACATGGCTCATTCATTCTGTGGGTGGCAATATAATAGCACATACAATAGCCTGTGAAAAGCTTAATAACAACAACAACACTAGACATACAGTACATTTCTTTCACAAGAGTGGTGAAGTCAGTGTTAAACTTTAGTATCTTCACAGAATTTAGGGAATAAGTTCCCTCAAACATAGGTTTATTAATAATGCATAAATGATTCTAACCACTGAGATCACTATTTATAGCCAAGTGAGACTGAACTTTGCATTTCATTCCTTTTTTTTTTTCATTTATTACTTGGTGGGAACAGCACTCATTTGCCGAAGCACTTAATCCTATTAGCGCTGCAAGTAGGTTGGAGCCTATCTCTGCCAACACTGGGTAAAGGCAGGGTAAACCCATGAACGGCTCGCCAGACCGTCACCAACACACAACCATTCACACTCACAATCAGACCTAAGGGCAATTTGGAAAAGCCAGTTAGCCCAATGTGCATGTCTTTGGGCTGTGGGAGAAAACCGGATTACCTGGAGGAAACCCATGCAAGCACAAGTAGAACATGCTAACTCCACATAGAAACTCCTGAGTCCAGGACTCGTGATTCTATCCTGAGCTCAAGTTATTGTCTGTGGTTGGTTCTGTGTTGGTTTTATCTACATGCAGGTAGATGGAATGGCTATGATAAACTGCCTCTTCATGCGAATGAGTGTGTTAAAATATGGTGCCCTTTGATGGCCTGCTGTCCCATCCATGGGTTATTCTACTTTGCCCCCAGAATCCCTGAGACTGGCTCTAGGCCCAAAATGGCCATAACCAGGTTACTGAAGATGAATGAATGCTGGGTGGAGCATTTATATATATATATATATATATATATATATATATATATCACAGCCCCTGGCATGCTTCATGGTATCCACTGTCAGAATCACTACACTGAGTGTAAGTTACTAAGCATCCAGAAGGGGGCTGCAGAACATTTTACTTTAATCAGAAGCCCTGGGATGACTGAGCTGACCTGGATGAGGTGAAGAGGTAGCCATTGATGCCTCCAAATGTGGAAAGTGCTACAGAGATGGGTATGATCGTGGAGAACATTCCAAGTAACTTCTCTCCAAATGTCTGTTGGACATAAATGTCAGAATGTTTCTCAAGACAAACATTAATGTCAGCTGTAAGAATGAGATTGGGGGGGGGGGTGTATAACAAAGTTCTGGAACCACTTTGACTAGACTTTCAGAATGAGCCACTGGATTCAATCTCTCACTGAATAGCTTGCGAGAGGGAAGAATGTGATGTGTACTTACTACAGCCACAGCATTGGAGGACAACAGCTCGTCCGGGGACATGGAGGAGAAGTAGGCGATGTTGGTGAGTGTGTACACAAATGTCACCAGTGGAATGGAGATGTATATTGCACGTGGGAGGTTTCTGATGAAACAACAGAACCCCTGTTAGAAAACTGTACTGCGGACTAGAATATTATTCAGGAGCAGTTTCTGTGTAAAGTATATTAGATGTCAAGATACAGCAGGATATAGATTTTCAAGGATTCTGCCTTTAGCCCCTGTTACATACTTCGCATAACAGGTGTTCAACAGGTCCACGACAAAAAAATAAGCACATTCCTAGGACAGTTGTGGGTGTGTCACATGAAATTCACCTGTTATACAACGAAGAAAGCCATCCTAGACCCTTGTCATGGAGTTATAAACGGGTTAAATTTTTTTGTCAGTCGCGTAGGTAATTCCCGATGTCAGGCCCAAACCCTACAACATCCTATAGATGTGTTATGGTAGACATATGAATTTCATATACGTTATGCGTCATCTGCTGTGCTTAGAATCATACAGCATTCTTACAATAGTCTCATTACGTTAAACATGGGGGCTCCTTATATAGTCACATATGAAAGGCTGAGAGCCACAGTGGTCTAACCCCAAGAAACTGAAAAAATGAGATAAGGTCATATTTTGACAGATATGGATAAGGTCTATGCACACCAGAACGGTCTCTTCAGAATGGTCATCCTCCTTATGACCTTGAATCATATTGTGAGCAATTTTCTGGATTTTTTTATATTCCAAAAACTTTCATGTCATTTTCCTCAAAAACAGCTTTTTATTGGTTAGACCACTCTGGTTCTCAGCCCTTCATTTGTTCTGAAACATTTTTACAACAGTGTTAGGTTGAGAGTACACATGTCATGTAATGTGTATTTGACGGTCATTCTTCACCTGAGTATCAAATGAATTTTACATGAGGTTTTTTTATGATTAAACTTTCATATTTTCAAGAATTAAACTTTTTCCCTTCACTTGTGACTTTATCGCTTTGTTGTTAGAGTGATGAAAAATGAATGTGCCACTGTCTTGGTTGTCGCTACTCACTCTCAGATATGGTTTTGACAAATTTGGGCTGCAGAGCATCACTGTAAATTGTACTAACTAACTAAGCATGATGGCAGACAAGACGAGCTGTCTGCCACGGGACATCGCCTATCTATCTTATACGATATCTATCATAAGGAACATCAGCTCATGCTAATCGTGCAATAATCATTCAAATTATCCAACGTCGATGAACAAGTCGGCTTGTAAAATTATACCAAGAATAAGCTGGTGACTTTCCACATATCAGAAATGAGAAAATATGTTAAATAATTAATAATGTTATTTATTTTAAAAGTGCACTCAGCCATTAGCAACACTGATCTCAATAACAACCAATATAACATTATCAACACTATTATCAAAACACTCAATATGTAAGGAGTCCAATGCGTACCTCCTTGGATCCACCACCTCTTCTGTGACATAATTCAGAAAGTTCCAGCCACTAAAAGCAAACGAGGCCTGAAGAAACGCCAGAGCAATTTGCCCCACTGATGGCGTCTTATAAAACTCAAATGCTATTTGTGGTGTAAGGCCCTTGTAATTACCTGAGGAGACAGGACATTACATCATTGTTTACATTAATCTGTGTGAGATATTTAAATAAAATACAAGAGGATAAAGTTTTGCTTTGGGATATCAGATATTAAAACTCTTGTGACCCTGAGCAGGATGAAGTCCAAGATGAATTAAGATTGCTGTGATTGGATTTTGACCTAAAACTCTGTCTGAGCCAGGATTCAAGGCTATTGTTTCCAAATTGTGCATTTTATTAGTCAGATGTACTACTGTGACTCTCGTATAACTAGATTCCTTACATAGTCTGTAACATTATATTTTAAATAAAATTCTTTTACTCTTTCTTGTTTACAGTAACATCATTCAGTGTCCATCACACAACAATATCATAATTATTCTATTATTCAACTCAATCAGTCATTAACATTCATAGGCGAGACCTGTTAAATGGTACCTGGTGTTACCGAGCTCTCACCTTCGTAGATCTGGAGTAGTCCCACAACTATAATGAGACCCAGGGCTAGCAGCTTCCCGACAGTGAAAATATCCTGGATGCGGGTAGCCATACGCACACTGAAGCAGTTCACCCACGTCAGAAATACTACAAGCACAGTTACAGACACAAACATATTAAACACTGGACTTCCATATTAAACATTGGACATGGCATGCTAAAATTAGCCATTTTTTATCCCTATAGCCCCGGTTAGCCCTTTTATAGGCCTATTAGAAGTAGATGTGAAGTTAGCTGCAAAATCTTATAAAATATTGTGATATATATTTTTTAAGAGTTTTAATTTTTATAGGCATTGCAAAATGCAAAATACAAACACTTTTTGGGCTCTTTTCAGATTTTTTCCAACATATACACTATATAAGGGACAGTATATAAGTAATTTTGTTAGACAGCTGCAATTTAGTGACAAAAGAGCGACCCCAATCTATAGTGATACAGGAAGATGCATACTGTGGGGCAAGGAGGAAATACTCCAAGGAAGGGACGAGGACATCTAAGGGCATTGTACACATTGCGGGTCCTGCAGGTTGATCTGTGGCTCGTCCTAAAAGGTTAATGCAATATTTCTAAGAAACACCTTGAATTTTAATGGAAAGTCTACCCTTCAGTCACCTCTGGCTTCATTTCAAATCCATCGTGGTAGTGTACAAAGGTGAAATTACGAAAATAGTTAAAAAGTGATGAAATGCATTTTGATAATGTTCTATAAAACTTACATCGAATTCAACAGGTTTCGTGTTAAAGGTTCTCTGATTTGCAGGCAACAGGCTATGATTACTCTTCCACTGTTTATCTCTCTTTCTACATATCAAACACACACATGCATGCCTGGGTTGATAACAGGCTTTATATACAAGTAAAGCAGGATGTGCATCGCCAAGGCAACGATTTGCACTAGAAGCACTTGAAGAGAGCAAGCCTCAGTTGAGCCGGAGAAAAAAGTCCACAGCACCCCTTGCTGTGCCTGCTGTAATACCACATTTCCAAAATAATTATTCTATCTCACAGTGTTAAAGAATCCTTTAACACTGAAAAAATTCCTGGATCCAAAAATTAATCCTCTTCAAAATCTAATGGAGTATTATTTGGACCATACCCCATCCCTCTTATATCAAATTCCCTTCACCCTT
This sequence comes from Neosilurus mollespiculum, assembly GCA_030014195.1. NCBI lineage: Eukaryota > Metazoa > Chordata > Actinopteri > Siluriformes > Plotosidae > Neosilurus > Neosilurus mollespiculum. The sequence goes on from JAQMYF010000007.1 coordinate 10,395,767, forward strand.
CAAACTTTTTGGATGAAGATGCTAACAAACACGCAAACAAACATACACCCAATCCAGCACCAACAAAAGCATAAGCTCCTTGGTGGTGAGAACTGTACTCTACATCTCCCCACCAGCCAATCAGCAACAGTGAGTTTGGGCTGTGTACAAGGTTAAATGCTCCCTTCTTCAGATTGGCTAGAATAATGTTGGCTTTCCCATCTACAGCACCAAGGCTTGTGTATTTTCAGGATGCACACACAGAATGCAATCAATAATATCTAGCAGAACAAGAGGAGATATTTCATTCATTCATTCATTTTCAGAACCGCTTAATCCTAATTAGGGTCATGGAGAGGCTGGCGCCCATCTCAGACGACTCTGGCGATGGCGGGGCACACTCTGGACAGCTCGCCAGGCCATTGCAGGGTAAGAAGAGACATTTGCTGAACTTTATGAAAAAAGAAAAAGAAATGGGGTCTAGTTCCACTCACACAACAGCTTGTACCAGAACTTGACTGAATATGCTTAAATGTTTACTAGTAGATACTAACTTACAACAACTCACAGTGGGTGAGACTAATGCCTGAAATGACAAAAGCTTTTGCTTGTTTTAGCTGCTGGCTGGCAGCTATCCATATATGTACTCATTCACAAAAAGGTAGCTAGTAGATAAATGTCAGATAAAAGTCCTATTTCTAATAACATTACTTTACACTACAACTATGAGATACTAGGTGCAACTCTGCCTCACGACAAGAAGGCCTGGATTTGATTCCCAGCTTGGGGCTTGCGTGAGTTTCCTCTGGGTACTCCGGTTTCCTCCCACAGTCCAAAAACATGTACAGTAGGCTAATTGGCTGTTCGTAATCACCCCTAGGTGTGAGAGTGAGTGTGACTGGTTGTATGCGTGTGTTGGCCTATGATGACCTGGCGAGCTATCCAGGGTGTACCCTGCCCTTGCCTAGATTCAGTTATAATTATTCAGTTATGGATCATGATTCTTTTGTGCATGTCTAATGTATCGCCACACTTTAATTAAAAAAAACAAAAACATTTATAGTGAATCAGGATATTTATATAATGGTGATACTAACCGAATCGCAATACAAATTATATCTGCACCTAGGTATCGTGATATTGTATTGAGTGGTCCCCGTTGAATCCCATCCTTGATTATGAACTTTAAAATGACCAAAACGCCCATTTGAATGAACAAACTTACAGTAATGTGAAATAATTAAACAGCACAATTTCACTTAAAATCTGTTACTGACACATTAAATTGCATAAGGCACATTTATCAAGACGTAATTCCTGCTGCTGGCAGAAAATTAGAAACGTTGCCATTTATTGCTTAGTCAGCCATTAACATTGTGGGTTTAGGTTCACATCTGTGAGTACACACTGTGCTCAAATAAAATAAACAGCGCTTTTTTTTGTTCAGGATTTAAGCTACTGTAAAACAAGCAGTCGTTCACAAACAACTGCTGGGAAACTGTATCCACTACTGTCCGCTACAGTAATGTGTGCATCAGATACAAGTACGTTCCATTGCTGTTCCTTACAAATTGGTCACATAAGCAAGAACAAGAATCCATCAAGTATTGTGCAGCCCTGGGTGACACCTAAAAAGTGACACATTGAGCTCTTCTTTCAAATTCAAGTTGACCAATAGACATTTAGGAGCTACACATTCTTCCAAGACCAATGGAATTCCAGAAACAAAATAAAAACACTAAGAGATTGTGGGAACCCTTAAAAAGTGGAAGAATGGAATTGTAATTCTTTCAGCTCATACATTACTGTCCCAGTCCCTCTCTTTTCCTACATGCTCTCTTTTTCCCTTCTCTAAAACATAAGGTCTCTTTTAACCTCGCCTAACAAATTGCTCTGTAGTGTAATAGAACAAAAACAGAGGGCAATGAGCAGCCCTGTGAAAAGATGGAGCGCCTCACTCTTTTACAGAACTCTTCTCTTATGTGGGCTCCACAAACAAGCGTAAGTAATTAGGGGTTATGCAATAATCACACGCTTAGTCGTCTCTATCGCAGCACAGTCAAGTGCACCGCTGTTGCCGCTCACTGCCTTTGTGAAAGTTTGGCCTGATCAAGAATGAATGTGCTCTGCATGTGACATACTGGCTGTCCACTGTTCTTGTTTTGGTTTTTATCTTTCAGAGTGTTCTTTTCATTCTCGGATCACTTTTTTTGAGGTCTCATTACATTGCCACTGTTTCACGGATCGTAGTCGCTGGAACTCTGGGAAGGTGGGTTGGCTGATTGGTCAATTAGGCAGGTTGGTGTTTCTAAAGAGCATGAAGCCAAAAAGAGTAAGATTTACTTCTTAGTGCTTCACAGCTTCTTAAGCTGTGCTAATGCCAACCCCATTAAGACCTTGAAATATGTGTTACCGCCTTTGTGTTTTTCAATATTGAACAAACAGTGTGATTCCTACTGTATTCAATTAACACAGCTTGGGTTCATGCCACATGATGCTGAGATGTGTCTATAATTTTTACATTATTTTCTAAGTAATTTAGACCTTATTTGGTCGTGGTGTCCATGTTAGTATCAACATGCTATAGGGACTGATGGTTTCATGTCTCTGGATTCATTCTTTTCATCTTCCCCCTTCTCCCAACAGTAGCCCAGTTTCCATCCGTACCTTGCTGGCCAACAATTACTTAATTTTTTAGAATAAATTTTTTGATGTATTACCAAAGTTATCACATGTGACTCTTTGCAGATGAATGAATTGTTGGGTGCTGAGAATGTATCCTTGCAATTATCTGGATAAAACTTGGTACAAATACTCTTTAGGAAATTAAAAACATGTACAAGGGAGGTCAGGACAAGGAGTACGATGATATTTAAATTAACTGGGCTTTAAAAAGTGATGTCATCTACAGATCTGCACTGCTGAGCGTCATTTTCCAAGTGCCTACATATTCTCAATAGAGCTGAAAAGCCTTCCTTTAAACAAATGTCAGCATTATCTCACATGATTTTATTCTGAATTTTGAGATTCTTTCCCATAGGTTTTATAGAGCTGTTACCAAGGAAACCAAAATCCTTTATGAATAACAGGCTTAAAATCACCACAGGGCTATTAATGCTTAAAAGAGACAAGAAGTGTGGAAAAATTAAATAAACAAACTATAACAGCAAATGTTGCTTTACTCACATATGCAGACAGCAGACAGCATACGTGTGGCCATATAAGGAGGGACGCAGTTGGGAAAGGCTGGTTGTAGGACATAGTTGGAAAAAGTGAGGGCTATTACTGCCAGAGTAGTAGGGTACATGATCAGTACTGCACTCCATAAAAGCAAGAACCTGAAAGAGGGAAGAAGAGGAAATGGTTGGGACATTTTATGTACCTCAACTGTAAAAGAATAACACTTGATTAGACTGTAGGTTTTGCTGATGCACTTCATCCCAAGCATGCCATGAGAACATAATTTCACTTAGATAAAATAAATACAAAATTGTTCATTTTCTGAACCGCTTAACCCTAATTGGGGTAGCGAGGAGGATGGCGCCCATCTCAACCAACTCTGGGCGAGGGCGGGGTACTCCCTAGACAGCTCGCCAGGCCATCACAGGGCAGAAACATGCTGACTGCAACCCAGCGGCCTACTCTTTACGAATGACAGCAGTGGTTCTTTTACATGCCTCTCACCACAAACAGTGAGAGACATGGCTGGCCTTTGATACCCAGTTGGCTGCACTGGGGGCTTGAATCCCCGACCCTCAGATCAGTAAGCCAGCACCCTACCACCGGGACACCACTGCCCATAAAATAAATAATTTTCTGAAATTTATGCTGGAAATAGGCATAATTCCTGTTTTGACATAATGCATTATTTGTGCTCTACCTTACATTCATTCATTCGCTGAACCACTTAAGGTAATCCTACTAGGGTCAGCCTACTCTACCTACTCTATCTCAGCCAAATCAGGGCAAAGGGGACAACTCGCCAGTCCATCGCATGGCCAACACACACAACCATTCATACTTACAATTATTTACACTCACACTCAAACCTAGAGAAAATTTGGAACAACCAATTAGCCAATGTGCATGTCTGTGGACTGTGGGAGGAAACCAGAGCATCCAGAGGAAACCCACGCAAGCATAGGGAGAACATGCACACGTCACACAGAAACACTCTTGCAGAGCCTGGGACTCGAGCCCAGACCTTCTTGCAGTGAGGCGGACATGCTACGCCACAATAATAGTTTCAACATATCAAATACCTCTGCTTTACAGTAGAGTATATATATATATATATATATATATAATTATATTTCTAGACTTAGACAGACTTCATTGTTATTCAGATACACAAGTATATACAGAACGAAATGTCATTGCATTTGCTCGCTACTGTATACACACACACAAAAATTAAATACACAAAATAAAAAAAATTATTTAAGCTATAGAATATAGAATAAAGGCAGTAAGTGCATAGATTATAGACAGTGGAATATAGACTTTGCAAATGGCAAAAAAATACGGCAAAATGCAATGAGGATAGATAGTGAATACCTTTTTAGACAAACTGCACTAATATACTTTATATTCAAAAGTTAAATATTGATTAAAAGCAGATTCTAGACGCTTCTTTAAAAAATAACTTACCCGATAAGGCCTCCAAAAATCTCTGTAACGTAGGAGTAGTCTCCCCCTGATTTAGGTATAGTGACCCCAAGTTCAGCATAACAGAGAGAGCCAAGAGCAGCGATGCCTCCTCCTAATGTCCACACCACTAGTGCCAAACCAACAGATCCCGAGTGCTCCAGGACCCCTTTAGGAGAGATGAAGATCCCAGAGCCAATGATGTTACCTGCAGAAAAACACTGCAATATTAAACTGCGATTGTTCTCAAAATAGAGTAGGTGACCTCCAGGGACCTTTGACACACACCAGAGTGTGTGCGATTTTAATATTTGCATTTCTAATGTCATTATAATGGTTGAGTTTGTTATGTTATTAACATATAAGACAAATAGACAGGTGACTTGATTTGAATGGGTGTCTCATGGTTACATGTTTATTTTATTGCCCTTTATTCATGCTACGACCCCACCAGGCTTGCAGACTTTAGTTTGGAGTTTTGGACTGTGGGAAGAAACCAGAGTACCCAGAGGTAACTCATGCAAGCACAGGGAGAACATGCAAACTCCACACAGAAATGCCCGAGTAAGGGAATCGAATCCCTTGGGGGGGGTGTGGGGGGTTAGTGGCACCTTCACTTCCTCCACCTTCATGGCTAAAGTGCCCTTGAGCAAGGCACCTAACCCCCAACTGCTCTCCGGGCGCCCCAGTGTGTGGCAGCCTACTGCACCGAGGTTGTGTGTGCTCAGTGATTACGTGTATGTGTGTGTGCTCACTTAGGATGGGTTAAATGCTGAGTCAAATTGTTCCTTCTGTGATTAATACAGTATATCAAAATTAAATAAATAAAAAAGTATTCATTCCTCTTGAATAAAACATCTTAAGGCAGTACACAAACTGCAATTATATTACTTTACATTGTTACAAGAGCTATTTCTTTCTTGCTTTTGGCTAGGAAAGTTGACAGTAGGTTTATTATAAAAAACAGACACATTATTTGTCCTGCAGAATCACACTGGGCATTGTCTGAGCAAAAGGACCGTTTTGGTCAGATGATCAGTGGAATTGGATTTACTGGTCCCTAATGTTGATATAACCAGCAGATGTGCACCATATAATAGTAGAAATGTATTATTTTTTTCAAATAAATTGCCATAAAATAAATAAATAAATAAATACATAAATCCTGACCTATTCACTGGAATTCAACCAAACTTGGTCAGTACCTCTGATATTAACCCATAAATAAGCACCACATATTTAGGGTTTTTTTATTCACTCACAAACACACCCCTCCCCCCAACAAAGTGACAAAAAGTGGGGTGTTAACTCTTCTACCCACAACTCCTCCTGAAGTGTTCATTGGAATTCAACCAAACCTGGTCAGTAATTTTGATACAATGTATAGATGTACACCATATATTTAGTTTTTGTGTCGCCTGCCATCAAAGCTGGAGTGGCATATAGGGGCCACTATCTGTCGTCTTGCGTCGTTGTCATCATCCACTTAATTGCAATCCTCAATTGCTCCTCAGCCATTCACATTATTCTAACCAAACTTTAACAGAATCTTATTTACATCATTCCAATGTGCACCTCCTAATTTTTTAATAAGTAAATTCTTTTAATTTAGACTCAAAGAGAGACTCAAACCCTCATTGTTCCATTATAAAAGCTCACTCATGTTTCAAACTTACTGACCACACAAGAGCTTGAGCAGCATGAAGTATTTACAAAATTCGTGCTGGGATTTCAGGAGTTCGGCAATTTTCTTATATAGTTTGTATTTTTACGGTTTCACCCAAATGAGGATGGGTTTCCCTTTTGAGCCTGGTTCCTCTCAAGGT
>JAQMYF010000007.1:10407353-10427462 GCA_030014195.1 Neosilurus mollespiculum
GGGTTTCCCTTTTGAGCCTGGTTCCTCTCAAGGTTTCTTCCTCGTGTCAACTGAGGAAGTTTTTCCTTGCCACTGTCGCCACAGACTTGCTCAGTGTAGGATGTGTAGGGGGTTGTAGAAAAATGTTTAAATTCCTCCTTAAATTACTTTTACTATGTAAAGCTGCTTTGTGACGATGTCAATTGTAAAAAGCGCTATACAAATAAAACTGAATTGAATTGAAATTGAGTATATACTTCTTTTTTCACTGCCAGTAATCACAGCCAAACAGAATAAAAGGTAAGAAAACTTGTATTGTAACACCAGATTGAGTTATGCTAATAACCTCTAAGATTACCAACGCATTAGGCATATTTCGTGTCCAGGTAGGCAAACCAGCATGGCGTTTGTGCTGTGGGTTAATGATTTTGTGCAAGGAAGCTTTGAGTGTGCGAAAGAAAAGTAGCAAGGCTAAATACAAGTACTTGTTCAGAAAACACCAAAATGAGTAACTCTGATTTATCTAATAGATTAGTGACTTGGATAAAATGCTGTTAAGAGCAGGGTTATGATAAAGATTTTTCTGTCTTGATACTAAATATGTGACAAGCTCGGCTTCTGCAGCTGCTAGGAAGTGTGAGAGGCCAACGGAAATTTTCAGATATTAAAAACACTTTTCTTAACACCAGAATGTAATAAAACTGTCAGTTTTTAGAACTAGTGTTAATAAAGGTCTACCTACCTTAAATCAATGTCTATACATTGTAATATTACATGTCCGTAGTTGCATAATCCAGTGAACTCCATGAATATAGCAGTATTTTGCACAGTCCATATGGTATGTAGGTAGCCTACATTTATATTTACAGCATTTGGTAGACGCGCTTATCCAGAAACTTATAATTATGTTTTGTTTTTTTATATACAACTGAGCGATTGAGGGTTAAGGGCCTTGCTCAAGGGCCCAACAGTGGTGGTACTGGGGATTGAACTCCTGACCTTTGGATCAGTAGCCCATTGCCGTAACCACTCAGCCACCACTGCCTGGTACAGTGAGCTTTTACAAGTGTTCAGAATAAAGTCAGTGTTATGTTGAACTGGGACAGTATATAACCACTATACCGATATAGTTTTGCCAGATAAAAGCATTGAAAGTCAAAGCCATAACTTCAGTAGACTGCCTCAAGTTTACAGTGATGATGAAAGCCTGTGATAAATGGGCATGCTCACCGCTGTTGGGCATTATCAGAATGTACATATTCACCTGAACGTGTCTCAGAATGTCACGTGAGCTAGAACACTAGTGTGAATAACATCAGCAGGCCTGCAGAGTGCAGGTTTCTAGTCCCTCTCTATACTAATCCTGATTCATAACATAATGCCACTGTGCACTGCCTATTTTTTTCAGTGTTGGTGGAAATAAGCAGTGCAGGGGACACGTCTTCCCTGGAAGACTCATGTGTTTAAAGTGGTTACTGTCTGTACCGAACCACTCCTGTTTTATGATTAGCAAGGTTTGTATTAACAACATTATCCAATTTAACAGTCTGTGTATCGCAAATGATTACAATTCGTTTAAGCACTATATCAAAAACATCTCATTTCAGCTGACTGAACTGATGGTATAAAGCTGGTTACTGCCCTGATTAATAGAGCTAAACCTGTGAGTATATTGACTGCATTGTCCCTAGAACATTATTCTGTTAACAAAAGCTCTATAATCCCTACTGTTTATGTGTTGGCTAATTTGGACTTTTTTTGGTTGGTGTGACAGTTTGTGTTATTTTCCTGCCATTCATTTATTTGTGTTGTGTAAAAATGACAACTTGAACTGCATGTTATTTGCTGGAAACTAATTTTGTAATAATGTTACTTACAAAAAAAAAATTAAATAGGCAGCACTGAGAGTGTACTAATTTGTCATTCTATATGTGTGTGTGTGTGTGTGTGTGTGTGTGTGTGTGTGAGAGAGAGAGAGAGAGAGAGAGAGAGAGATGCTTTTTCCACTAAATCAAATGAAAAGCATTTAGAGTGAGAGTAAAAAGGTCATTGTAACTTCCTGTCGACAGCAGCAGCACCACCACCAACAGAGCTCAACACTGGACTCCCACTCCAAGCCCTCCATCACAGGCCTACCGTTATTATAAGTAGGAGGTGTTCGTATCAATGCCAGAGGAAACAATCTTTTAAACAAAACCTTTCTGTTGGCAATTTGAAGTGACAGTATTTACCAATATTGTACCTTTCACCCAATAAAGGTATAAAGCCATATTTTAAAAAAAAAAATGCATTAGTTTGTAGCACAAGTCAAATGAATTACTGAAACCTATAGTCTATTACATCTTATAGAAAGAACCTGATCACTGAAATGCAGTGCAAAACAAAAAAAAACAAACAAACAAACAAAAAAAAAAACAGTCTGATAGATTATTACAAGGTAGAGACATGGACAGACTTGTGTGATGTTGACAGCAGAACTTTTTTAGAGCAAACACTGTTTATTAACCAGTAATCAATAAAGTGCTATTTTCCTCAAGTTCTTTCTTATGGCAAATCTGATTATTTTTAAATCTATCTAGTTTAAATTTCTCTTAAGGGCACTTTATAAAGTTTGTTATAATAATGATGATATTATTATGAATACAGAAGCATTACTTTACACTGTATTATAAACTCATAATAAACTTGTGCAGATGTTGTGACTCACCTATAATGATGGTGCAGGCGCTCAGCAGCCCTATTTCTTTTTTGAGAGTCACTCGCTCCGGGATCGTGTCGCACTTTACCTTTCCGTCCTTCATGGTGCTCGGCTGAGCCTCGGCCTTGTGCTTGGCGTTTCTTTGCCGCTCCGCTCCATGCATTTCAGCGAGCAGCCCCCAAAAGCAAACTCCTCTCTCCCTCTCTTGAACTGCTCTCACAGCATTGATGCACGGTGAAAAGGAGGCGCATGCGCAGCATCCGCCGCCGTCCAGGACAGAATGCTAACGACTTTCAGGAGAGAGAGTGTGGAGGGACTAGTTAACTGCTCTGTCTAAGGAAACAGTGTGTGACTAATGGGTTTCAGATGTGTTTCAACCTTTGGACTGATTTGCAGTGGGATAGATCTCATCTACAGGCACAGTCTGATCACGTGACCCACCAGTGAGTCCAGGTGTGCAGAAATTCTGCACCTTGAAATGGGTTATTCACCTGATGCTGAACATTACCATTAAGCCGTTCAACGGAAAGTATCTCAAGTCCAATAAGGCTACGATTAACTCCAACCACGTTACACTCATCCAGTTCCTGAGAGGGCAGGAACTCGTACAGAGAAGGTAAAGCACAAGAGACACATATAAAGGAATTCCAGGAGCACTTAAGACGTATTTTACAATGAAGCAGTTTCCTCACACCCCTATTCACCCTTGAAGGATCTCTGGCATGGAATTTAGTAAGTCAAGTCGTGAATTTGTGCTGTGGCTTTTCCCTGGCTAACAGCGCCGGTCACACAATGAAGGGCCCTGGATTCAGTTGATCCCCGCCAGAGAGCCTGTTCAAAGTGGAGCTGCTTTGTAAGCCGACAGGAAGGCCCAAACACTGCCAGCAGTGTGCGGCCCTTAAAGGAAGAAGTCGAGCAGAAAACCAATACATCACAAGAGCCACCAAGGAAAGAAGGAGAGAGGGAACAAAACTGAGGGAACGACAGATTGCTTGAATGAGGGAGTCGGTGAGACAATAAGAGCGTACTCACCAAATACCTTGAGAGTCTAGAGGAAATTTAAAGCACCTTGAATTTATTACAATTTGAAAAATGGACACAGTTTGTAAAATTCTTATAAAAAGACTTATTTGTAAAATTCACCTTACACAACCACCAGTACATATGTGTGATGTCTGAGGTTGCCACAAGGGTGCCGATACGAAATGATAAAGTTTAAATCATGGATAAACTATAGGCTGTACAAATGAAAATACACACTGTCTATGAATTAAACGTTTAGATATTTATGAAGTTCACCTCAACAGATCATCAGCTCTATCCTGACAATATTCATTCATTCATTCATTTTTTGAACCACTTAATCCTAATTAGGGTCGTGGGGAGGCTGGCGCCCATCTCAGCCGACTCTGGGCGAGGGCGGGGTACACCCTGGACAGCTCGCCAGGTCATCACAGGGCAGAAACACACTGACGGCAATGCAGCCTACTCTTAATGAATGACAGCAATGGTTCTTTTACACGCCTCTCACCACAGACAGTGAAAGACATGGCCAGCCTTTGATAACCCAGTTAGCTGCACCGGGGGACAGCAGTGACAACTCGGTGATAGTGGTGCTTGAACCTCCGATCTTTGGATCGGTAAGCCAGCACACTACCACCGGGCCACCACTACCCCTCTTGTGAGAATATTAATTAATATTAATTAATAACTCTGAACACACACAACCATTAACACTCACATTCAAACCTTGTGGCAATTTGGAACAGCCTAATCTAATGTGCATGTCTTTGGACTGTGGGAGGAAACCGGAATACCCAAAGAAAACTCACAAAGCATGGAGAGAACATTCAAACTCCACACAGAAACACCCTCGCTGAGCCCAGGAATCAAGGACCTTCTTGCTGTGAGGCAGACATGCTAAACACCATCGTGCTGCTCTCTTGTGGGAAATAACTGCACACACACACATTTTTTGTAATTCACTTGCATTTTCTGACAACACTGAACAGCAACAAGCTAGCATGCAATCTTTCTTGAGTCATGAATGACTAGCTGTTAGATGTAGTACTAGTAGATGTTTGAAATAGGCTGCCGCCAGCTAGTGAAAGGATGATGAATTAAGTTTCATGGTAATAGTCGACGCAAAGAATGTACGATAATCATATTCTTTGAAAGCTCTTTGAAAGGATTTGGCCTGCGGGCCTGAATTTCTGGACAGCTGCTGACTCAAACCTTTCTCAGTTCTTCTTGTAGAACAGCAGGAGAAAACTTTAATTCATAGCAACATGGTGGCACAGTGGCTGGATGTGGTGGTTCACAGCTTCAGGATACCAGGTGGGTTTCCACCATGTTTTCTTGTTTCCACCCACCTCCCAAAAACATGGTGATAAGTGAACTGGTTTCTCTTTTAGTCCCTGGTGTGAGTGAATCAAATGTTTGTTCATGGTTCCCTGCGATGGATTGGTGTACCATGCAGGGTGTGTTACTGAATAGGTTACTAAGGATGAATAAATAAATGAATATAAATGTCAGACTACAAATACACAAACTATCCACATTATATTACTTGCTCTGTGAAACAATGTTTTGGATTTATTTAGCTTGTCAGAACAAAAACAATTTTCAATGCAACAATATTCCTTGAAAAGAACTAAGATCTGTGCAGTTTTAAAGGCTTGAGACTGATGTTTCAGTATCTGGCATGAGGTTTGAGTCTTTACATGACAAAAGGCAGGCAAGTTATGTGCAAAAGTCTTGGCACAGAGCCACGCAGTAGAATATCACGGAAGTATGTCGTGGAAAAAAGCCCAGATGTGCTGAGCAGTGGCCTGCCCCACAACAGACTCCAGCTCCTCAACTGTGGCATTGCTAATCTTATGGATACTGCAGAAGTGCTGGAGTAAGGCCATGGCTTTCACCCTGCCAACCCCAGGGATCTGCTGTGCCATGTTCATCACCACTGGGTCCAACAGTCTGGCTGTGCTTCTCCTGCGGAATGGGTTCTCTTTGCTCTCTCCATGCACCTGTAGGAGATAACGTCAACATTTTACTGAGGAAGAATGAGGGCTGCTCATCCTCAACGTCCACACTGCAGTTCAGTAACTTATCTATATTCAAATATACATGGATTTTCTGGCAATATTTTCTACTTTCATGTTTTTAAATGCAGTTTTGGAGTTGGATGTTGGGGGAAGAGATGCTCCATTACTCCCACAAAACTTCAGTGAGCTGTTTTTTTACGTTCAAATGCAAATTAATAACCTTGCACTTATGTGACTTTTTTGTTTTGTCCAATAAGCTCTTCAATTTAACCAATGCATTGTTTTCGTTACACCCCTAATGTACAAGGTCAGATTAGTTTCTAATTTACATAACCCCTATTAATATAGAATAAAAGTGATTTTGGGTGACCAAGAATGTTTTTAAAGAAGTCAATCATTCCTTTTAGCAAAATATTTGAAGGCGTTACCATATTATAATAAAATCATGATTATGACATTCTGAATGAAGGTATGGGTAGCATGGTGGCGTAGTGGTTAGCATGTCCGCCTCACAGCAAGAAGGTCCTGGGTTCGAGTCCCAGGCTCTGGCATTTCTGAGAGGAGTTTGCATGTTGTCCCCGTGCCTTTGTGGGTTTCCTCCGCTTACTCCGATTTCCTCCCACAGTCCAAAGACATGCAAATTGGCTTTTTCAAATTTCCCTTAGGTGTGAATGGAAGGGGGAACGGCTGTGTGTGGGTGTGTGTTGACCCTGCAATGGTCTGGCGAGCTATTCAGGTGATAGGCTTCAGTCTTTGTGTTACCCTAGTAGGATTAAGCGGCTTGTAAAATGAGTGAGAGAATTAAGGTATACACATACTGACAACTGTCTGGTTCTGTATTACAGTATGTTTATTTAACCAAACTATACACAAACTACTGCGACACACCACTGCCATTCAAGCCAAGCTTAATTAATTAGTTATTTAGAATGAATAAATAAACAAACAAACACAACTCGACATGAAGATATTTAGATCCTATCAGGGTTGCGGGGAGGCTGGAGCCTCACAACCGACTCTGGGCAAAGGTGGGGTGCACCCTGAACAGCTCGCTAGTCCATCGCAGGGTCAACACACAACCATTCACAATCAGACCTGGGGCAACTGAGAATATCCTATTAGCCTAATATGCATGTTTTTGGACTGTGGAAGGAAAATGGAGTTGTGAAGAACATGCAACCCTCACCCAGAAATGCCATCGTCAATCCGTGAACTTGAACCCAGGACCTACTTGCTGTGAGGTGGAAGTGCTAACGACTATGCTGCCCCTAATTCAATTGGATTAAAATTATATTTTTATTAATTCTAAGATATTTTATTACTGTACTGATGAATGTTTCCGAGTACACCGAGTAGCTTTATGTTATATCTAAAATATTTTTATAAGGAAGCATGGTGGCACAGTGGGTAATACTGTAACCTCACAGCAAGAAGGTCTGGGGAGTGAATCTCAGCATGCTCTTTTGCATGTTCTCCCTGTGCTTGTGTGGGTTTCCTCCAGGTACTCTAGGACTAACTCCTACAGTCCCGAGACTTGCACATTAGTCTAACTGGCTACTGTAAATTGTCTCTAGGTGTGAGTGTGAATGGTTGTTTCGTCCATAATAGATATTAATATCCCTGTAAAAGATTGGTGACCTGTTCAGGGTGTACCACAGTGTATCTCACCTGAAGTCAGCCGGTATTGGCTTCAGCTTCTCCTGTGACCCCAAGTAATAAGTGGTACAGATAATCGTTGGATTGATATTTTCAGTAGAGTGGCAATCAAAAAGTTCCAGGCATGTTAATGTGAGGAAGGAACAGAGCATCACATGGTCACAATGCTCACTGTGAACATCAGGACCTGTATTACACACATTTTTGTAACCCTGTCATACACTGAATTGCAATTTGAAATGTCCACCTGGACAAGGTGTTTTGAGCGGCATTCAAGCTTCAAGATAAGGCAGGATGTCACTGGAGAATTATGTTTTGCCCCTCTTGATACATGCATGCCATTAAAACATCTTTTCTGGCTTTTTTCTTCTTTTTAGGCTTGCTGAAGAATTTCAACAGTCTCTACTGCTAAATTCCCAGAGTATCACACATAATTTTACACTTGCTGTCTGGTCCTTATTAAAATCAGAAATGTGCACGTTCCAGGGTCACAAAAATGTGTGTAGTGTAAAAGCACCTGTCTTACTGTTGACACTGCAACATCATACAGTACTGATTCACAAGTGTTACTGCTCTCTCCTGTTATACGCCATTCATTTGCTACACAAACGGTAACACAACTTTTGAGTACATGTCATACATCTGACTGCACCTCACCATTTGTGTAATGAGCTGGGCTGCTTCACTCTGACCCGAGACATGCAGCAGGGACAGACCTAGCTCCAACACCACAAACTTTTGCAGTCCGCTGAAGTACTGCTCACTGAGACAAGTCTTCTCCACCAGAACAATCCCACTGAAGTTACTGTTGGCCTGCAACATCATGAGCAATATTAATAAGCAAAATTACCAATTCATAAAAGGTTTTCACATCAGATGTAACGTGTAGTGTGTAACGTGTGTCCTTAGAAGCTTGTAAATCCCCTTTATCAGATATAACTTGCTGGCGGTTTTCAGAATAAAGGTCTAGTACAAGTTTATTGTCAACTAATAATGCTGGAAAAGAAGCATTTCTTTCTTTTTCATCAGGACCCAGGTATAATCAATATAACACTGCTTCAGGGCATATTTTGCTCCTAAAGTGGCGATACATCATGAAAACATCCACACTTACATTTCGAAATCGAACAATTTTCCTTTTGTAGTCATTCCCTGCCACCAAGTCACTCTCTGACACATACAGGATACAACTTTTATTACTGAGATGAAGGTCCACAACACCAAGCTCCTCCTCAAAGACAGTCTTCACACTCCCTGAGAATGAGAATAAAATCAATAAGTAAGTGTATTAGAGGTAAACATGTAGCTAAAGTCATCCGGTCTTGAATAGGATTTCAGAATTGTAGAGAGCCTCATATGAAAACATTCATTCGTTCGTTCATTCGCCGAATGGCTTTATCCTACTAGGTCCACGGGGAGGCTGGAGCCTATCTCTGCTGACTCTGGGCGAAAGCAGGGTACCTCCTGAACAGCACACCAGTTCATCACAGGGTGAAAACACACAAACCATCATGCATACACTCACACATAGGGGCAATCTGGATCAGCCAATTAGCCCAATGTGCATGTCTTTGCACTGTTGGAAGAAACCAGACTACCTAAACAACACCCACAGAAGCACAGGAAGAACACGCAAACTCCACCAAGAAACGGCCTCGCCGATCCCGGAACTCACACCTAGGACTTTCTTGCTTTAAAGCAGAACCACTTCACCACCCTGCCACCCCTCATAAGAAAACACATATTTGCAAATTAATTCCTTCCTATCCATTCCATTGAATAAAATTCTGGGTAACTCTATTGTCGCAGAGACTTTCTAGCAAGGTTTTTACATTGTAGGTCACCAGTTCTTGTCTGTACATTTATATTCACACCTTAGAATGATTTGGAATAACCAATTAGCCTGATGTGCATGTCTTTGGATTGTGGGGGTAACCTGATCACCCAAAGGAAACCTACGCAGGCACAGCGAGAACATGCAAAATACACACAGAAACACCCTCAATGTGCATGGTGTTCAAAACCAGGAACTTCTTGCTGTGAGATGTGCTAACCACTTTAAGCCCCATTATTAGCAAATCATATATCTACAACCCTGCTACTGAAATACTACCCTTTGTCCTACAAGCTGTAGTGTTTTTTGGGAGTCCCTAAAACGAATGACGAAGGTCAGTGAATGACAACCACGAATGACGGGGATTGACGAATGACCGAGGGACTATTTAATGACTGCTCCCTTCTCAGAAGAATGACAGAACCACAAATAATAATGACTGCTCCCTTCACTATGGAATGACGAATGACAAGGCTACACATGAGGGACCATACAATGACTGTTCCCTCTTCAGACGAATGAGAGCAAATGACAGTGCATAACGAAAGATGAGGACTATTCCTAAGATATATGGCAGAGAACGACAATCGAAAACAACTGATCCCTTCTGAAGTTTTACAGCAAAACGAAGGTCACGAAAATAACCGTTTAATGACGCACTTATGATTGACTTTTCGATATCTACACGAATAAACAGTATATTTTCATTTTACTTCGAATGCCAAGCGTACATCAAAGAGTGAATGGCAGATTAATTCCGTGGAATGACACACATTTTACCTGCAATACCGCTCATATAAACATATCCTTCACCATGCGGAAAAGTGAATGACAGATTTAACACATCGAGTGACACATATTTTCATTAGTCATTCCCCGTCATTCTTGCTGTTGTCATTTGTTGTCCATCGTCATTCGTTTTAGGGATTCACGTGTCATTCTTGCTGTTGTCATTCGTTGTCCTTCGTCATTCGTTTTAGGGATTCACGTGTCATTCTTGCTGCTGTCATTCGTTGTCCTTCGTCATTCGTTTTAGGGATTCACGTGTCATTCTTGCTGTTGTCATTCGTTGTCCATCGTCATTCGTTTTAGGGACTCACGTGTCATTCTTGCTGTTGTCATTTGTTGTCCTTCGCATTCGTTTTAGGGACTCACGTGTCATTCTTTCTGTTGTCCTTCGCATTCGTTTTAGGGACTCACGTGTTATTTTTTCTGCTGTCATTTGTTGTCCTTTGTCATTCGTTTTAGGGACTCACGTGTTTTCCCTGCTCAAACACACCTACTTCAACTCAGAAGAACTCTATTAGGTAAATCAAGGGAAAACAACAACATGCACATGACGGTGTAGACCAGGGGTCTCCAATCCTGTTCCTGGAGAGCTGAAGACTTTGGCTCCAACCCTTATCATGTACCCCCGAAATTACTGCCTTTAGAAGTTCTTGATCAGCTAAAAGCCGTGTGTTAAGTTTTGGTAGGATATAAAGTCTGCAGGAAGGTAACTGTGCTGATTTAGACTCTTTGGAAATAACCAGTAGATACCTTTTAAATGCTGTGCCAGTGTGCAGCCCCTCCACCTGGCACTGATGATGACGTGTCCGTATGGAGGGACAGCATTAACCACCGCTGCTACCGAGGACTTCCGTTCCATCGCGGTTACATCACTTCTTATTTATCTAGACACAGACAATGAGACTGGATATAACATAAATCAGTAGCTTCTCATTAATCTGTAGAAATAATCAGTCAGGTTATGGCTAGTTACCGTTAACATCATCACTAGTTCGCCTTGAACAACTCGCTAGCTAAAAACAGTTTAAAGTAGTTTGTGACCGACGATATCCGACTAATGTCGAACAAAATCGCTGTTTCTGACTGCAATTAGTTTCAGAAAGCAAAGAAAACAAGCAAATCCACCTCACATCACACACTAAAAACAACAACCCTTATTAAATCTCGCGCCCGTTAACGTCTCGGACAATCTCGCGAGATTTTACTTGTCCCGCCCCGGCCACTTTTCATTGGCTGCGGCTTTTCCATTTAAACACTTAAAGAGAAACAGAGAGGCGTTTTCAGTTGCAGTCTCTCAAACACACAGTCCACACCCCAGTGTGGTTAAGAGGCATCTTCACATTGAGTTAAACACCGATTACGGCAAGGTAAGTTTGGAGGAGCCACTTTTGTTAAGTGCATTAATTTACAGGGGTGTTTTTAAAGTCATACTCAGTTTTTGTGAAGCTGGTTTAAAATTTTAATTGTATTTTTGTAATAAATGTTGCCTGTCAAACCTGTGATTGTGGAAGGGTCAGGAAATGCATTGTAATTGAATCTAAATTCAGGCACAACACAATTGTGGCATTAAATTGTACTATAGGGATTTGTATAGAAACCTACAACAGGAATATTCTGTAATAATAAAAAAATAAAAGTTTATATTAAATGTATAACCTTTCAAAGATAATAATTCCTAGTAAGTTGTACCTTTTTAAGGATAATTTGTTATTTTTTTATGTTTAATTTATAACCCTTTCTCCTCCCGAACTCATACATCCATCTTTAGTGAGTCCTTTATCTTGGTCAGGTTTGCAGTGAGTGTGAATGCACCCTGGATGGCATGCCACTCCATCACTGGGCATCATGCACATACATTCACACCGAGGGATGATTTAAGTGTAACCAGCCACCTACCAGTATGTTTTTGAACCATGGGAATAAAGCTGCATGAGCATGGGCTCCATATCAGCAAGAAAAACTCCATACAAACACTGACCTTCAAAGTAACTATCAAAGTAACAAGAAGAAAAAGAACAATAACTAAAACTTTTAAAAGATTTAAAGGTCAGTTAAAGGATTTTAAAGGTCAGATAAATATAAAAATGCAAAAGGATAGAAATAAAGAAAATGTATAGAATAAAATATACATATAAGATAAAATATAGGATACAAAAAATGTATAAAATCAAGTATAGTGAAATATATTTGCTAATGTACAGGCAATATAATGAAGTATAATGTATTGCAGTGGTGATTTTTTTAGTACAATTCTGTCTGTAAAGTGTGTGCAAAAGTGACAAGTGTCTGTAAAGTCTGTAAAGTGGCAAGTGTCTGTGCAGCAGTCAGCTGAGGTGGATGTTTATGTGTGGGGGTAGAGTCTACAGTGTCCAGGTGTACTGTGCATGATTTTGTACATGACAAAATTGAATTTGATTTGTGTTTTCCCCTTTTGCCTCTCTTTTAGGGAATGGTTCAGAAACATTTCTTATGTTTGGAATCGTGGGTGCTGCTGGTGTGGGTGTTGACTCTGTGTGGTGAAACTGATGCATTCTTTGAATGGGTGAAGAAGGCAGTGCCAGCTCCTGCCCCAGTTCCTCCAGCTGCACCTAGTCAGCTGACTGATGTCACCAGTGATTCCCCATCGTTTGAAATGAGTGTTGCTGATGAGAAGATTCTAGCTGAGGCTAAACTGATTGATATGAGTCCCCTTGACAGCTGCCATTTTAGGGTAAGTACAGACTTTGTGACATCCCATATAAATAGGTTCATACATTAATAAATGACTGGACAGCGTAACAAAATCACTATAGTGTCCCGTGTTACTATTGCTAAAAATGTAACAATGTTCTGTTTAGTGCAGCATGGTGGCATAGTAGTTAGCAAGTCTGCTTCATGGCAAGAAGGCCCTGGGTTCGATTCCCGGGCTCTGGCATTTCTGAGTTGAGATTGCACGTTCTCTCTCTGCTTGCATGGGTTTCCTCCTACAGTCCATCCACATTAGGCTAATTGGCTGTTCTCTATGTGTGAGTGGAAATGATCGTGTGTGTTGGCTCTGTGATGGTCTGGCAAGCTCTTCAGGGTATACCCCACCTTCCCCCAGTGTCAGCTGAGATAGGCTCCAGCCTCCTCACAACCCTAGTAAGATTAAGCAGTTTAGCAAATGAGCGAGTGAGTGTTCTGTTAAGTATAAGTGTCCTGAGATTGACTTGTCTTAATGGACATTTTGTATTTCTTTGCTCACCAGTGTTTGGTTTATGTCCAAGAGATTTTTATGTTTATAGACTTTGAATTCTGTTTACAGGTTGTTGCTCAGCTCAAGGCTACCTGCAATGGCCTTTCAGAAGAACAGCTGGCAAAACTGGGAGTGGCTTTGTTCAACTGCCAGTCAGAAGTAGAGGGACGCAGGACATTCCTGTGCACAGAGGAGATGGTATGGTTTACAAGGATTACCGTGTTTGAAATGACACATTGACATTTTTTGGGGGGAAACAAATTCTTAATTTTTGGATGCAGTAAGATATACAAAAATAACCAGCGAAAACGTGTCCAGTTGCCCACTTTTATAAAACAAGAAACAACTGATGGATTGAACAGTCTGTTCTACCTATATACACTTTGACTTGTAAATCCTTTTCATGTTGTTAAAGTGAGATTTAGGATTACTGTTAGTAATTGTTCTTTAGTTCCTTGAGCTGTTGCATGTGCAGTCGGCAAGCAGTCATCATAAGGACGATTTCATGATCTGAAGTGATGTGTTCTGAACAGCGTTTACTTTTGATTTTGTGAAACTGATTAAACATATTGGCCAGTTCAAGACGTACGCTGTAATTATGGAATGATTGATTGATTGATTTCTGATAACTGAATCAGTGCCAGGCCTCAGGTATTTATTTTAGAGTAAAAACATCATCAGCTCTGTGTGCATTCATATTAATGTAGTTCATACATAATCTTTATTTATTTATTTATTTATTTATTGGCAGTCCATTAAAGAGTGCACAGCTGATATGGATTCAGATACATGGAACGCGTACCACATCGTCAGCAACCGTGCACGCGCTGTGTGTTATGCCACACGTCAGCAGCAGTTTCGAAGGCAGACTGAGCTTACTGTGAATGCCCTCATATCAACTGCAACAAACCAGCTGGATGCCATGAATGACCTGAAGGTCTGCATGCCTAGTATTAATTGTTGGTTATGACGGATGAGAATATGTGCCATTCCTATTGTTGAATATCATACGCTTTTTTGCATGGTGAAGGACAAGGTTGTGTGAGCAGAATTATCGTTTGTATATTTTAAATTGCTCTGTAGTAGTTATACATGTTATTAGTGAATTGATTAGTCTTGATCAAGTAAGTTTAGCAAACATGTGAACAGCTTGGTCTACAGCTGTATATACTTGGTTTCCATAATAGTGGCTACACCCATCTTGTATCCATTGAGTATTTTATTTGTTATATATTTTTTTTGGATGTTTGTATTTTGCAACACCCATTTCTGTCATGTCAGTAAGGTGAAATGACAAGTTCAGAATGAAATTCTTCACCTAGTCTATTCCACTTACCGACATTAGGCTATGTGTGCAGGAGGGTCAGCGTGAACTACGGGACATGACTGCTGCATCACTGGACAGGCTGCTGGAGGGCCACAGTGCTCTACAGCTTCAGCAGGGAGCATTAAAAGAGGGCCAGGATCAGATGGATGCTTCAATCTCTGCCAATTTGAAGAGACTAGCACAGGAGAAGGCTCTGATCAGCACTGGGCAGCAGCTTGTGACACATCTTATACAGGGTATTACACAGAGAATAGGTGGGTCTCATGGTCTCCTGGATGATCTTTTAAGTTTAGAATTTTTGTTTGTTCTATTTTGAAATACTCCTCACCACTTATTTTGTGATTTATATGAACAGGATTAAATTTTCAATGTAGCTTTCAATGTGATTAAGGTGTTATTGTCCTGCGTGTCCCATCTGTTCTGGATGCTTAGAGAATGTCAGTGAGCAGTTGAAAGGTCAAGGTACAGATGTGCAAGAAGGTCATCAGGCTATTCTGAATGACCTAGCAGAAGTCAGAGGGCGTGCACAAGAGATCTACAGTAAAATGGGTAAATCTTAATTGTAACACACTTTATATAGTTTAGTGTTTCTTTCTATGCCCATTAATTTATTCATGTGGTTTAATATAGAATTAAAATTAGGTCGTGTCATTTATACATTGTTATATTATTTATGTAGCTTATTATGGACAGGCTAAATAATATTTGGTAGGAGAAAAGAATGAGCCCTGTAAACATCTACTTGTAAATACATACATCTGACTTTGCTTTTCAAATGGTGATCAATACAAATCTTGTTTCAGAGCTTAATTTGAATGGGGTCTTGCAGCAGCAGAATACCACAGTTCAGTTCTACGCTGAGCTCATGAGAAAGCTGGAACGCATGAACAGCACTCTGGGATACATGCTGATGTACCTGGACAGCATGCAGAGCAGGCTAGAGGACAGACTACATATAATCCAAGGATACCTGGGATGGGCTGGTACTTAAACCTGGTCATTCAGATCATCAGCTGACTTCATTTTATTGCCATGTAATGTTGCTGAGCCTCATTATGACAAACTGAAGTGACAATTCCATGGCAATTAATATAATGATTTAGGCACTGCCTAAAAGCTGAGCTTCGAAAAAAAAAAAAAAAACTAAACTTCTCCTTATACAAGCTTTCAATGTGAATTTGTTTTGATACTGCCATCCATGATGTAATGTCATGTTACCAACACGTTATGACTGCCACCTCCCCAAATTTTGACAATGTCTGTAAACCCAGTATCACCGCAGGGCAGCGAGACGCCATTTCGCTGGATAGGCTTACTTCCGTAAGTACGTTATATACATGTCCTCAATGTGACTGGGTTAAAAAAAAAAACTATTCAAATGAGTAATGAATTGCGCGGCAGTAATAGTTTATTTTGCCAGCTAAAAAAACTAAGACACCTTCTGCACAAGGCACATAGAATTTTGTTTTTGTTGTTAAAGTATTTATTTTATTAAAAAAAGTGTATTTTATTTTATGGCTTGAAACAGGTAACAGTTTGGAGGGGAAGATGGAGTAGATGTTACCATCACTCAGACATTCATTCCCATTACGTCGTTTATATAAAAAAAATCAGATCAGTGCTATACCAATTTCTCTTAAGCATGGTGCTCAGTTATAAACTGTAAAACAAGGCTAAAGGCAGTCCAACGAAATATAGAGGTGTATGAATCTTTTGGCCGGGCAGTGAATAATTTATCCCTTAAAAAGTGAGTTGAAGGAAAAATAAGTGCACAGTTTGAAACATATTTCTCACCTTTTCAGTGCAAGAAATAAAAAAAGCATACTTATAAACTGAACTGCTATAACTTTCTCTTAAAGTTATACCTGTACTGATTTTTCTTTTTTTTTTTTTTTTCTGCAGGTCTGAGTCTACATTCTTTGTGGGTATGTGTGATGCATGCTGGATATTTCGTCTTCTCTGCGGTCCTGCTATCCTTCTTGCAATGTCCTACATTCTCCCGTGTCTCTCTGCTCATCACTGTGCCCATGAATGCCGTTGCGGAGGTCAATCAGCAATCCGCCCTTGATCTGGTCTCTCTCTCTCTGCTCCTCTTTACTCTCTCACTGGGTAAGTTGTAGTGTTGACTTTCATATTCACAATGTTTTGTGTCCACTCTGTGTAGTAACATTGTAAAATCTTTATCTTCCAGCACGTTGGTTTGTGCTGCAGTTGCTGTGGGCCATGTCTAACCTGACAAGCCAAAAGTGCAGTGATCATGCTGCGCTTCTGGCTCCTCCAGTAGAGAAGACTCCCGAAAAATCCCCAGACCCTGCGTGCAGTCCAGCAACCTTTTCAACACCACTAGAGTAAGTCTGTATACTTTTAGCAATTTATATCCACTAATGAATGGAGGCCTATGAATACAGGTCATTTCTTTATAGCAAAAAATGTAATATTGTTATTAAGACTGTGATGGGCAGTCTTCCTTAGTTTTTCTGAAGTTCTCTGTCCATATCCAATATGGAGGTTTCATCATGTACCAAAAAAAAAAGCTGCATGGCAGCACAAAGCTTGCAGCATGTCTCCATATACTCAAACACAATGAGTTTGCTTCATCAGAATCAATAGTCTTATTTTTGGTCATTATATCCATTACAACCGGGAAGAGACCCCGGGGCCAACCCAGAACACGCTGGAGGGATTATGTCTCTTGGCTGGTCTGGGAAAGCCTCGGTGTACCCTAGAAGAGCTGGAGGAAGTGGCTGGGGAGAGGGACATCTGGACCTCTTTGCTTAGGCCACTGCTACCGCGACCCGATCCCAGATCAAGCGGAAGATGATGAGCTTGTAGGCGTGGATGGCATTCTAAGTCACTCACTACACTCCCCATGTAACACACTATATAGTGAGCTCAGATAGAGTTCAGTCAGAAAGTAGTGAGAACTATATAGTATGTTTTATGGAACCCATAATGTATCATTAAAAAGTAGTGTACAACATAATCAGTGTATAGTCTTATATTAAATATCAGAATCACGTCAACAATGAGCCGAGACTGGAGTCTGATTAAAACACCCCCACCCCGCCGACGCTGCCGCCGTTATCCCTTAATCTTAACAAGCCTCACACTGCCTTAACAAACATCTTGAAATTTAAATGAAGTAGTACTTAAAATATCCATTACCCCTTACTCACAACAAATAAAGAAAACCCCTTAATATCTTTAAATCAAGAGTAGGGGGTTCACTTTCCCTCCTTAAATAACATTTTAAGGTAAAATTGAAGTGTGTTGCACAAATTAAAGGGGCACTTCATTTAAATGAATTGGTTTGGTATATTTTCAGGGTTAAAGTAAGTATAAGTACACTGTGTTTTATAGAGGATGCAGTGTCTTATTTTGATTGCTGTTAGGAGTACTAAAATGAACATATCATTTAAACTAAAACAGAATTAACCAACATTGGATGAACATAAACTTGGGTGCTTCTTTTATTTGGATATCCCAGCTTCCATGTGTACCTGTATTGGTTTACAATGCAAACTTGTCACTACCAATATGGCACAAGCTCTGACAATATAAATGAATGTGTAAGTGTTATATATTAAATGTCTTTAATAAAATAGTAGTGGAAGAAATGGATCCAAAGCCTCAAGTTTAATGTAATAAAAGCATATCACCCTCTCACAACGGTGCAGAGGAGTAGTGTCTGAAAGCGTTTGAACACCATTGAGCTCAATACATAGTCCTCTGCATTTAATTCCCTGAATAGAGTGTAGGGGTAGTGAATGAGTGAGTGATTTCAGATACTGGGAGTGTCTATAAACTGACTGTTAAATCACTTTGGCTCTAGTTTTAAATGTAATAGTGTGTCTTTATGTGTTGTATCATGTTTTCCACCTATTCTACCTATATGTGTTAGGGGAGACCTGAATTGTGATTTGGAGTCAGAGGTGCCATATCTTGATCAAGACAGCTTTATGGCAGGTGTGTTCTTGTCAACCGCTGTTAGCATTTCTTGGTGTGTGTACACAGTGGAGTGCTCTTAAACAGCATTTGTTGTGTGCTCTGTTCCATTTGCTCCTCATGGTATAGGTGACCCCTGTATGGTGGCATTATCTCCATCACATTCTTCCTCACCCAGACATGGGCGTCTATCTGTCGGCACCCCCAGTCATTCTACACCCAGACTCAAGAGTCGACATAGCCTTGGAGGAGTGAGTACAAAAATGAAGGCATGAACACAAAACATGCACATGTTGTTCTTTTTTTGAAATGGATATAGTTATAGAATAGTCACCCCTTCAAAATATTCACATTTGCTTGCTTTAATATTTTTTTTCAGCTGTGTTTACTCAGTGCAACTTATAACAGTCAAAAGGAAGATGTAATTACAGTTCAGAAAATAAATAAATGAATTTTCCATAGAAAAACATCGACTTTGTCGTTGATCCACTAGGGGGCCACCATCATTACGCTGGGTATACACTGGGGCACAATATCCGCAATCTCTGCTTGTGGTGGTCTTGGTGGATTCGTGATGATCGTATTTATCGTGGCAAAATTGTTGACTGTCAGATATTTTACTGTGATTATTACGATTTGATGCATCGTGATAGAATGTGAATTTGCAGTAGAGCTCAACAGAGCGTAACAGACCTTGATGCTTAATTGTAGGGGATCTTGATGAACTTGGCAACACAATTACTTCAAGTTTCATCTCTTAGGTGCACTCCACCTCCTTTTTATACTCAATCGTGCTCCAAGTGTGGTCATAAATTGTGGAGCTCTAAGCTTTTTTTTTTTTTTTTTTTTTTTTTTTTTTTTTTTTTTTTTTTTTTTTATGAATCTCAGAGATTGCAGACATCGTGCCCAAGTATAAACCCAGGTGTAATCCACAAATCCTACATCTGCATGGTTCGAAATGTTTGGTAAATAAGCCATTTTGCAAACTATTCGCACCTTTTTATCACTATCACCACCACCACAAATTATACAAGCAAGAAGAAATAAATACAATTTATAAACTTGTTAGACAGTCTTTAAAAAAACCGGCAGGCTTCAAAACCCTTGTTACCATAGACTTGAACATGTGTCCATGTTAACTTGTTACTTACAGACATGAACATGGGTTTAGTTGTGCTTTTGGGAGAGAGAATATGTTAAAAAGTGTTAAACCTGGTAGAATCATTTAAAATAGAACACCAGAACCTGGAGAGTGAGATTTTTAATGTTATGAAAACCCTGAAAATAAGTAATAAATATTGATATAAATAAATAAAAAATGTAAGATTATTCAACACCTGGAAGGCTAAGGCATTAAAATTTTTTTTTAGACAGGGCCTGATCATTAATAAATACTTTGACACTGATGACTATATTGGTTGTCAGGCTGTTTTTGAAAGCATTACCCAGAGGAACCTGGGAGGAGTAATGGATACAGTTACCCAATCACGGAGCTCAAGCCCCAATCTCTCAATCGCCAGTAACAGGTCTGGACAATTTTTATTTATTTTCGTGTGTGTGTGTGTGTGTGTGTGTGTGTGTGTGTGTGTGTGTGTGTGTGTGTGTGTGTGTGTGTGTGTGTGT
>JAQMYF010000007.1:10427562-10437740 GCA_030014195.1 Neosilurus mollespiculum
GCATGTCCAACCGGGAAGAGACCCCGGGGTCGACCCAGAACACGCTGGAGGGACTACATCTCTCGGCTGGTTTGGGACGCCTTGGCGTATCCCCGGAAGAGCTGGAGGAAGTGGCTGGGGAGACGGACGTCTGGACCTCAATGCTTAGGCTGCTGCCCCCGCGACCCGAACCCCGGAACAAGCGGAAGATGATGAATGAATGAAGATTCAAATTCAAAAGTTTATTTATCCGTCCTTTCAGAGTAATGAATTACATGTACTTATTTTTTGTCTTGACAGGAAGTCTGCATGCAAATTGGAACCACACTCTTTAACACCTTAAAACTGTTATTTTATGGCAGCCCTTAGTGTATAAACTTATTACAGATATCAAATAATATTTGTATGTCAGAACTTGAGTATCCAAAAACATAATTATTCTTTATTTGTAAATGTGAACAATATGTTGCTCTTAATCGAACTCTCGTGTAAGGATTTATATACAAGGAAGCATCATTCATCTTAAATTCTCTTAACAAGCACCACATGCTACTAGAACAATCATGGTAAGATCTTTTAAAATGATCCCAATCTTCAGATAGCTTCTTCTGCTCTGCTAGTGCAGTGTGATGCTGATTGGCTGTTGTGCATTGCACTGCTGATTGGCAGTGGTGCATTGCGCTGCTGATTGGCGGTGGTGCATTGCGCTGCTGATTGGCTGTTGTGCATCGCGATGCTGATTGGCGGTGGTGCATTGCAATGCTGATTGGTTGGTTGTTCTTTGGCAGGAACTTGACGTGTATCGATATATGGAAATGCAGATCAAAGTAGTTTTTGTTTTAGAAAATAATTTCTAAAATTATATATAAATAAATATAAAATAATTTTATAATTTTAATTTTTTTATATTTTTCGTTACCAAAACAGCTTCCAAACAACAACATATTAAAATTATCTTATGGAATATTTTTGGCAATACTTCTACTGCTTTTTCCAGAGAACACTGCTTAAACTTCAAAACATCCACATATTAATTAATGAATTATGAACAGGGGAAAAAACAACACAGCCAACAAAATCTTATGACCAGTTCCGCTTTTAGATCTTCCCTATATCTGTTTATTATTTTATATTCTAAATGTATATCTTTTGTTGACCAGCATGGCACAGATCTTGGCTT
Organism: Neosilurus mollespiculum; assembly: GCA_030014195.1. Classification (NCBI taxonomy): domain Eukaryota; kingdom Metazoa; phylum Chordata; class Actinopteri; order Siluriformes; family Plotosidae; genus Neosilurus; species Neosilurus mollespiculum. Next base: position 10,428,722 of record JAQMYF010000007.1, read on the forward strand.
AAAGCAGACTGGCGTCGCATCAGCTGGGGTTAATGGAGATCATTTGTAGAGAGATGTAATGGTTCCTGTGAAGATGCTGTTATTTTTGTAGCCTAGCAAGAAATAAAAAAAAAAGCTGAGATCGGTTTCTAAATTGTATTGTGTATTCATGTTCAAGTTCAGTATTTACTCCGTGTCTACCGGAGAAATGATCTTATTGAAAATGGAAGTTTGTTCCATGCCATGAAATTTTATTGGGAAATAGTTTTAGAGGGAATGAATTTGTAAGGATTATCACAGCAGCAATGTGTTTCTCTCTTGTGAAAGGATTTGTCCTCCACCATCACGAGTGTGTGGTTCCCCGCCAGCCTGTTCTGGCCCATAAACAGATCACATGGTGTGCTTCACATTCCTCTGCCTCTCAGCATCCATATCTAGCACTGTAGTGATGAAGGTCAGAGATCGGGGGGGCATGGTGTGCTGGAGGGAAGGACTGCCACTTGTTTTGCACTAAGGCTTGGATCTTGATCTGCCTTTAGGGATCGTGTGATTTGCCTCAGACAATGTTTGTTTCATAGTTTACATGCTAAATGTTTGGACTGGACTCTTAAAAGCTTACTGATGGCTTTGTCTTTCTTGATTCGTCACATTAAAGGTCTGAAGATGCGATTGTTCTCGGTGTCACACACGCTGCTTAATCTTCATAAACAAGTGAGTATTCAGACTTCTGGGGTGCACAACTGAGTACAGGCTAAGGATTTGTATTTTTTGTTGTTTTGTGGTTGTAGCCACAGGAAAGAATTAAATTTTAATCGAAATTTCTTTTAATGTAACCAGTATGAACGGATTGTTTGTTTGTTTATTGTTAGCATTTGCTTTTAGGTTTACGTTGTTTTATGTGACAGTCAGAGATGAGTACTACAAATAAAATAATTATAAAATTAGAAAAACTAAATGTTTTCCCCTTTTCATTTCTTCTTGTTTATTACATAGCCCCTCAATTAACTGAAAGGTAATTAAACATTTTTTTTAAGTGAGGTCATTGAGGTCTGGGCTTGTTTAGAGGCGAGGTTTCTTGTTGGAGCTTTTCTGGTTCCAGTGTTGTAACGGTCTGGTTTAATATGTCAGTAAGATGTTTCCTCTCCTCTGCTGATCGTAATCCATTCCCTACCGTCACAGCACTTGAAAAAAGGAAGTCACATGACAAGTGAAATCAATCAAGGCGCCGGGCATGGATAACGCTCCATGTGCGAAAACGAAAACACTGTTTTCACTTTTTTGAGCTTTCAGAATGTTATTTCACATCACTCTCAGCAGAAACGGTCATAAAACAGGAACCAGGCATCAGACATCTGAAATTTCTCAAAATTTCAACATAACTGAAGCTGAACGGGATCAACTAGATTCACAAGAATAATCTAAAAAAAAAAAAAAACTTTGGAAATATAAGATGTATAAATATAATTTGAAACAATTTCCCAGAGCCATCTAATTTATTTTTTATTGTACAGATATTTTTCCCTAATAATTACCATTATATAATAATTACCAATTGCTTTCTGAATGTATGATTCTTGTCACATATTCCTGATGATTACATTTGATAAATTGTTTGTCTGCGCTATTTTTACCTCCAGCCATCTATTGCAGTTTAGTTATTTTGGTACTGAGGCATACCCAAAGCTAGTTCTAAAGCTGGATTTACACAGGAAGCAACAAGCGAAATCGTTTTGCTGATGAATGCTATGTGAAATCGCCTATTTTATATGAAGTGAATAGGAATATATTTCGGGGATTTCAGTCTTTTGTGGCATCTGTCAATCAATGTTATCTTTAGGCTCTGATTGGTAAGTACTCGAATCGCTTGTGTGATAGTTCAGCTCAGTTGGACTCTGTACTCGCCCACTTCACGTCGATTGAGAAAATTTCTGTTTAATCCGTTTAGCAAGTTCATGTTGTGTGTTCCTGTTCATGTTCATGTTGTTTTGCTTGGCGAAAGTTTTTTTACCCACCGGAGTTAGATTGTGTGTGTTTTTTTTTTTTTGTTTGTTTGTTTGTTTGTTTTATTCTGTGCGAATCTGAGTGGCGGTGTACGAGCCTCTATTTTTAGGGTTTTAATTTTGTTATCAATAATAAATCTGTTTTTTTTTAATGGTGACTCTTCAGCCATATTGGGTTCCTATGGTGGCACCGACATGGGACAACCATCCAAGTCATGTTTCATCCCTATGGGGCTCCACTATAAATGGCATACTGCGTAATATTTATCTTGAGATTTTTATCTTATAGCTTCATTTCTGACGATTTTACTGATTTCATTTCTTTTTACATAACCAGAGGACCTGGTGAATTAAAGTGTTAGCGGCTGCGTTTTAGAAGCCTAACTTAATTTTCCTCAGGGCTCAGCTGTGGAGCATCTGGCAGCAGAGAGACCAAGAATCAGTAGATTGAAAGATCTCATGATGATTTAGCATGTAATTGCTAGGCAATTGCTCAGGACTTGTTTACTTTCTTTATATTTGCAACCATTAGCTTGTTAACTATGGCAAAGGAAACCGAGCACTATATTTACATTCATGTTTTAGCTGAAGCCCTTAACCAGAATGACACAGAGCAATGCTGTGTACAATCTCATGACACACCTCCACATGCTAGTTTACTAGGTCAGGGACTGAGCATACCATCAAGCTAACCCTGTTGGGTGTTACTACACCATGTAGCTACATCAAGGTGGCACCTGAGAAGAACGTCGGTCATTTGAATTAGCTTTGTGTTCTGTAGTCTGCAATTTTCTTTTGACTTTGTAATATTTGATATGCCTTTATGCCACCTTTCAAACTCTCCTACCACTGCTTTGACCCTAATAAGCAAACCATACTGTATTAATTTGAGCAAATAGGATAAATATGATGATGCAGAATGCCCTCTCCACTATATTTCACCTAGCAGCCTCTGTCTGCTTAGCTTTAAATTTTTTCTTTCTGCCTCCGTTGTTACTCTCCTCGTTCCACATTGTCTCTGTTCATCTCCATGTGACTTACTATCCTTTCCCTTTTCCCCCTCGTTGTCCACTGTAGGAGTCAGAGTGCTGGGTCCCTATGGCTGTGTATGATGAGAATATTCTGAAGAATCCATTTTACCTGGCTCTGGAGAAGCAAAGACCAGACCTCTGCAGCCGAGTGGCAGATGTACATGGCATTGTGAGCAATTTTCTTTGCAACATTAATTAATTAATAAATAAATTTAATTACATAAATAATTATTTTTTACTTTTTTTTTTAATGGATGTCATGTCCAATGGAGCATGTGCCAGTGGGTCAGGAATGCAAGTATATTCCCAGTATTATTATACTGGTTCCAATTCATATTGCTGGGTGTATAGAGGCACACTTGTGGTTAAGACTTTGTCCAGGGGTTTTAGCACTGTGGGGGTCTGACAGTGATTCCAATACATAACCTCATGAACATGAGCCCAGCACCCTAAACACTATACCACCAGCCCAATTTTAGCAAACCTCTTAGCCTTACTTCATAACTTCTCATCTTTTATTGAAATGCGTGCTAAACCTTTGAGCAGTGGCAGTGTTGGAGTGTTGGGAAGTTTATCTCAGGTATTACTGCAAAATACAACTGAGCTCTTTAATGTTTTTTTGTTTTTTAAATTCTGGATTAATAAGAGGGAAAAGTATTGAAAACCATTTGAAGCATTCTGTTGTAACATAAAATTGGGGGAAAATAAAGACATCTAAGCCTGCTTCCTGAATGACCTGTAGTTCAACAACTCTTCTGTCTTTTGTGTCTGTAGGTCTTGGTTCCATGCCGTGGAAGTTTATCGTCAAGCTCATACACAGCAGCACAGTTTGACAGCTATGTTCTCTTGCCTGCAGAACAAGGTTTCCAGACAACTGATGGGAAGGTGCATACAGACACCCCTGCCTTTGATCAATCACTGGGAGGGTTAGCAGGGTGCAGCGATTTTAAGCTCTGTTCTCTACTGTATCTTTCAGGAGGTGTCAATAGAAAATAACCATGTGCATTTGGTGACTGGGTTTGCGAATCCTGCTTCAATCCCCATTTTGTTCGAGGAGACATTCTACAATGAGAAGGAGCAGGCTTACAGTATCCTGTGTGTCACTCGGCCTGTTGACTCTGAGCCGAGCACAGGTACAGCGATCCACATCTATACACTGACCCTTACTGACTAGTGCTTATGCTGGTGCCAGTTCAGGGAACTGCTGAAGGTTTCAAAGAAGAAGCCCATGTTTACTGATGCAATGAATTGTGGGAGTTTTATAATACATGCCATAAAAATAAAAAATAGAGTCTCTGATTGACAACTGTCTGAACCTGTCTTTAAAAAACATTCACTCACTCTCACTCATTTGCTGAACCGCTTAATCCTATAAGAGATGCAAGGAGGCCGGAGCCTATCCCAGCCGACTCTCACCAGACCATTGCATGGCCAACCCACACAGCCATGCACAGTTGCACTCACACCTAGGGGGCAATTAAGAATAGCCAGTTAACCTACCTTGCATGTCTTTGGACTACGGGAGGAAACCGTAGTACCTGGAGGAAACCCACGCCAGCACAGTGGAACATGCAAACTTCACACAGAAACGTCCCCGCTGAGCATGGAACTCGAAACCCAGGATCTTCTTGCTGTGAGGTGGATGTGCTAAGCACTACCTTTAAAAAAATAGTTATGCTTCATCTCTGTCATGTCTTATGACATATCCATCATTTCAAGGTTCCAGATCATTTAAATGCTGGTTCTGGTTTTTCTGAAGTGGGAACACGGAACAGTTCCAGATAAAGGTCTGCCACTTATCATAACATATTCTGTATTACATTTTTTATTCCAAAATAATAAAAAAAAGCTAGTGTTTATATTACTAAAATAATATTATTCTTGTAATCCCTAACTAAACTTTTACTAAGTAAATAGTAGAGGTGGTTTACCTTTCACACTGTTGTGACATTAATAAAGCATAGCTTGTATCTGAACAAATACTGTTGTGTCGATGATGTACAGCAGTCCTGGCAGATAGCTGTGCACTTTCTTGCACATATTTAGCCTTTGCTTGCAATAAAAGAAACCTATAAGCAGAACCTAAATTATAATATTTTTTTTATGGCTACCGGGGGTTTGGTATATTAGATTCGGTTATAATTTGGAATTGAGTTTCAGTTTCCAAATGTATTCTTCAGAATGACATGGAGGATTTTTTGCCTGTTTATTCATATTTGTTGTGACATGCTACTTTTATTATGCAATTCTGTAAAAACCTGCAGAAGACCGAATGACCCCTCTCAGCTCCATGATGTCTCAAGGTGCATATACACAGGAAGCCATTTGCTTCATTGACTTTTCATGGTTGGTGGATGCCACATCATTGTGAACCGCTTCCTGTGTATATGTCACTAAGACTTATGCAAGTCTGATACTTGAGAAACTTTTTTTTTTTTTTCTTTCAGTCGAGCTGCTTCCTGTCCCTGCACACTATCGCCTGAGGAATGTTGAGGAGGTAAACGACTTCCTGGGCCGCCATGCTGAAAAACTGGATAAATTCATTGGGGCATTCTGCCACACGTTCAAAGAGCAGGAAAGAAAGGGTCTGCGCCATCACATAGTGAGACAGACTCTATTTCTCCTTATTACTCCTTTATGCAGGTATTGCATTGTGTAGTGTATTCAAGGGAAGAATAACTGCCTGTTATTTTCTCTCCAGGATGCTGTACACGCTCTGTATACAAAATGTCTTCAGTGCTTGTTGAGGGATTCTCGTCTGGTATGTACAGGTTGACTTGTGATTTAGAGTTCAGCAGTGTCTGTGCTGCTGTCTTGTGGTGTGAGTTGATGAAGTGGGTGTTGTGGATTTTAGAAGGTGCTGACCAAGCAGGAGCTTCAGATGACCCTTCTCAAACAAGCTGTGGAGGTATGTCTGCATAAAGCTGCTGTCACACTCATCTACCCAGGGGGCCAAAACTGTTTTTTTTTTTTTTTTCTTTTTTCTTTTTTTTTCTTTCTTTCTTTCTCGTAAAGTAGACACTGCGTGCTATAAAAGGTAGGCCCTTTCTAATCATATCTACATTAGGTCTTACAACATATTCTCCAGGGACAATCCTATGAACAAGCCACTCAAATTGTTTGGGAAGCCACTAAAAATCACCGTTTATGTCCCTGTGTAGTTGTTTGTTGTTTTCTCCTTGGTACAGAGTATTACTTTCCATACACTATCTAATACTAAATTAGTGTAAGTAATTAGCTTATGTAATAATAAGGGCTTTTGAAAATAAAAGACAGTTCACTTTCTATGTGTAGAAAAATAGCAAAATAAAAATAATGATTGTAACTTTGTGTAATTTACATTTAGATCTGATTGTGTAACAGTTACTGCCATTGGAATTATTCAAACATATCATTTTATACAAGATTAAAACATTACACTGTACTTACTAAACTTTGGTAACAGGCAGTGAAATATTTTGAGGCTTGATATAATATTAATATATTCATTCATTCATTCGCTGAACCGCTTTATCCTATTACGGTCACGGGAAGGCTGGTGCCTGTCTCAGCTTTCACTCCTGTTGAAGGAGGGGTACACCCTGAACCAGTCCATCGCAGGGCCAGCACACACAAAACCATTCACACTTGCACTTACACCTAGGGGCAGTTTGGACCAGCCGATTAGAGCAATGTGCATGTCTTTGGACTGTGGCAGGAAATCAGAGTACCTGGAGGAAACTCTCTAAGCACAGGGAGAACATGCAAGCTCCACACTGAAACACTCACCGAGCCTATGACCTTCCTGCTGCAAGGCGGACATGCTAACCTCTACACCACCGTGTCGCCCGTAATGTTAATATATCACATCCAATAAGAGGATCAGGTGCATTAACTTTCACTTTCAAGGGATGCCTTTCCTGCTGAATAAACAGTTTCTGTTGCAGCCTTTCAGACAGCCACACAAAATGTGCTTTGACATCTGATCTGGCCATTGTGGTTGTGTGGAAGGTGCTGGTACAAACTTACCATCAACTAATGACCAGTTTTAATTTATGAATGGTTCTAGCTGGGAGATTTGGGCTGTTTTGTTCAGCAGTGTAGCCAGGGCTGCCCGTTTGACATGCAACACAAATGAATCTGCACTTAGGGCGGAACTTTCAGCAGTGTTGACTTGTTGTTCAAGAACTCTTAGGTTCTGCAGCTCAGACGTCATAAAGTCATCACAATTCTTTGTGTACTCACCTGGAAGATTTCCAGCTTGCTGTATGACATCTGCTGTTATGATGTTTGGAAAAGCTTTCATCTGCATCACCAATGCCCTTAAATGTTGGTGTTAACACCTCTCTGTTGCAGCTGTTGCTCAGCAGTGGGTAGATGCAATCTCATGGACACACAGATAGATTTATTATAAAATAGTTCTTATTTGTTTGTTTATTAGTTTAAAATATAAATTTATTCTGAAAATACTTAAAGATACAACATTTACATATGATAACTTTATTATGGCTTCATTTTGACTTGGTTAATGAATCTCAGGGGTCTCCAACCCTGCTTCTGGAGAGTTCCTCTCCTCAAGACTTTGGCTCCAACCCTAATCATGCACACCTGACTATCGGATTATGGGTTTAAGGAGTTCTTAATCAGTTAAAAGTGTGTTTGGTTTTGTTTGGAGATAAAACCTGCAGGAAGGTAGCTCTCCAGTAACGGGGTTGGAGACCCGTCATGTGTCTGTATACCATCACAGCAAATGGTCCATTTAATACCGGTGCCACCACAAGAAAATTTGCATTTTGGGGCTTTTCAAAAATTTCCAGCAGCTTGTTCATGAAGTTGGACCTCTAGGTCAATGTCATGGGTATATGTACAGTAGATATAGTTTTTGTGGGCCTAGCTTTTACAGCACTTGTGTATGTTTTCACAGTTGGCCCCTGGGTAATCTCTTTTTTTTTTTTTTTAACCTTCCATTAGCAAGATCTTTTTTCAAATTCAGGAGAGCTATTCTTTTATTTGATGATGAGTTAAATCAATCTAGCTAGCAAATTATGCAGTACAGTTGAAAACATTTATGGTTACAGTATGAGTGTCACATGAGCTACTTTCTTTGTATCAGCTCAAAAAGGGTAGCGCTCTTTCATTAAAAACAATATACAGCGTAAAAGCAGTTTAAATCACGACAACATACATGGAGTAAGGGATTAATTAGATATCTTGTAGATATATTTATCTGTTTTATTCATGTTGCTCTTATTTTTTTCGGCAGATGTACATACATAATGGTATCCATAATCTCATCTTTAGTTATGTAGGAACTCTGGAAGCATCTCAGGTACCGTATTATTTTGTATAGATGTGTGTGCACATAATGTGTCTACTTGAATGTTTGGGTCATGGTGTTGTTTTTGACTGTTTTTATTCACAATGTTTACATTATATTTTTCTGCTAGATTTACTGTAGGCATATTATACTTATTTATACAACAGAGCTCGCTCACTCACTGATTTGCCAAACTGCTTACTCCTACTAGGGTTGCAGGGAGGCTCGAGCTGACACAAGGGGAAGGCGAGGTTCACCCTAAACAGTTGGCCAGGCCCTCGCAAGGCCCACACACACACACACACACACACACACACACACACACACACAACCATTCAAACTCACACCTAAGCCAGTTAGCCTAACGTGCCCCCCTTACTATAGTGATGCTAAATTTAAATTTGAATAGCTAATAGTAATAATCATTATGACTGTAATATTTTTCCTTGCACTCTAATATTATGTTGGACCAACTTTAGCCTTAATCACAGAATGTAATCACCATGGCATTGTTGCTACAGTTGGTCAGGTCGAGGCTCAGCAACAGTATGTGGCAATAAAATGAAGTCAGGTGATGTCCAGAATTTACTGAATGACCAGGTTATCACATCAATGGACTTTTTCTTCCCTGAAGGAACACACACACACACACACACACACACACACACACACACACACACACACACACACACACACACACACATACACACATA
>JAQMYF010000007.1:10469048-10488559 GCA_030014195.1 Neosilurus mollespiculum
GCGAGCTGTCCAGGGTGTACCCTGCCCTCGCCTAGAGTCGGCTGAGATGGGCGCCAGCCTCCCCGCAACCCTAATTATGATTAAGCAGCTTGAATGAATGAATAAAAATGAACCCAGAGATGTCATTTACAGAAATTTACAGATTTAGACAAACAGGATTCTGAGGTTACTCTTACCGTTCAGCAACTCTAACAAAACATTAGAGGGCAGTGTTGTCTTAAAAAAAAACTGAATAATTCCATACTACTGTGGTCACTTTTTTTTTTTTATATAGACCTAAAACATTTTATTCATATTCAGTATCTCATTTTTCCTGGGCAGGGACACAGTGAATCCTGGGCTTATCCCAAGAACACACTCTGAAATAAATGCCAGCATAAACGGACTGACATTGTTTTACACCTATGAGAAATTTGGAGTCATCAAGATCAATGCACCTACTGATATGTTTTGGGAGGTAGGAGGAGTTTGAAGGAACTGGAGGAAACCCACACAAACATGCAATGCTCCACATAGGTAGCATCGAACTGGGAACCCTGGAGCTGTGTGATTGTAATACTACCCTCTGGTCCACTGTGCCACCGTGAAGGAATTTGTCAACTGCAAATATTAGTGTGTTTCAATATGAGTAAATACACACTTTCTATAAACAGGCTTTTTATGACTCGTTGTGGGTTTTTTGTACATTTTTTTTTTTTGGCTGTCAGGTATGAACGTGTGTGATAGATCTGGACTGAGAAGTCATCAAGAAAGAGGAACCAATTACTTTCCAGTGATCCAGTTTTATGTGGGAGAATGAGAAAAGCATGTCAACATGTGCACATATTGACAAAAGCTCAGACTAGAGACAGAACTCACTATTACATGAGCAAAATATTGGCAAGTTGTCCAATTTCAAAATGTGTCTCTTCCATGTTTGCTCCAGCAAACACAGGAAAAGTTTGCAGACACACATTAATCCATAGTGTACGCACAGATTTGTTGCTCAATTGTAGGAATAGGGCATCATTGATTATCATTCATTCAATAATGATAATAGAATTTTTACCCAAGAAATTGACTTTTTATTGAACAAATTTAAATTCTGTGCCACACCCATGGTGCACAAGGCCACATTGTTAGTTTCCTTTGCTTTGAATCTTTTTTACCTGAGACGGATGCATACCCCCTGCAGAACCTGTTTTACACTCACACTCACTGTTGTGAGCCAGTTTTACACTCACATTCACACCTAGGGGAAATTTAGAATACTCAGTTAGCCTAATGTGTATGTCTTTGAGCTGTGGAAGGAAACCAGAGCACCTGGAGGAAACCTACACAAGCAAGGTGAGAACGAGCAAACTCCACACAGAGACACCCTCGCCATGCATGCGGCTCAGACTCGGGACCTCCTTGCAGTGAGGTAACAGTGCTAACCACTATGCATCCATTCTTGACATTTTAGAAATACTTCAGTTATATTTTGATAGAATAAGTAGAAATATATTATATGAAATTATATAAAGAACTATGATTTCATTGCTAAACCATGAATAATTAAGATTAAACATGCTATGTAAGATTAAAATGGTTACAACCGCAGAGTGTGTTACTTCTTTATTGTAGGACAGGACAGAAGATAAATTTGGTGTTAAGATTTGTTTACGTTTTGTATTCTTGAATATGTAGCCAAATATATACTGTAGAATTAAGTATTGCCTTAAAGCGGAGCTTCTGATAGACGTCTCTACTGATAGGTGTCTTAGGCTGGTGCTATAAGAGTAGCGTGGCTCCTTTAAGTGGTGAATCAACTTGGAGGAAAATAAGTAAATAAATTAATGTCCCTCAGCTATGATCATGAGCGAAAGCAGGAAAAGTTAACAGTGAATTTTCTTTTCACCACCATTTGCTTTCTGATTTCCACATTCATTTCTATCACCTGTCTTGTTAGACTAATTATCCATTTACCGAGTTCATGTTCCGTGCTCCTGTTAATGTTTGTTTACCTACCTGAGTTAGATTGTGTGTTATTTATTGTGTGCGAGTCTGAGCGGTGGTGTATGAGCCACTATTTTCTGGGTTTCAGTTTCATTTATAATAATAATAATAATAATAATAATTTTCAATTGGTGACACCGCAACCTTATTGAGCTTCCTATGGCGCAGACATGGGACAATCATCCAAGTTATGTTCCAGACCTGTGTGGTTCCGCTACTAAGTGGTAGTACTAAAACATGCTAGGTTTGACAGCTTACATAGTCATGCTGGGTAGGCTTTACTCAAAGTATGGAATATGAATGAATTCAAATCAAACAAGCAAACGAAATAATTTTATTTTTTTAAAAATTGAGTGTTTTTTTTTATATTTGTGTGGCACGGGCCTCTGTTGTTGCTGGAACAAATAAAATTGGCACAAATCTGTTGTTTCTCAGATCTCTGTGCATAAATGATCAATTACAGAATCCATATAGGGTCGCACAGTGGCGTAGAGGCTAGCACGTCTGCCTCACAGTACGATGGTCCCGGGTTTGATTCCTGGCCTCGGGCGTTTCTGTGTGGGGTTTGCATGTTCTCCCCATGCGCGTGTGGATTTCCTCTGGGTACTCTGGTTTCCTCCCAAGACATGCACATTAGACTAATTGGCTGTTCAACATTGACCCTAGTTGTTCGTCTGAGAGTGAGTGGTTGTGTCCGTGTTGCCGTATGATGGTCTGGCGAGCTGTTCAGGGTGTACCTCGCCTTCGCCCAGTGAGATAGTGAGGCCTGTTTGCGACCCTAGTAGGATTGAGCGGCTCAGCGAATGAATGAATAAATGTAACTAAATGATGCTTTGCACACATGCATTTATATATTTATATTATGTAAATTTTATTATGCACATGCATTTAAAATAAAATTAAATAAAACAACCCTATTTGTTTCTCTGGAAAGGATATGAAACCCGGGTAGTGAGGCTTCTCAAATAGGTATATAGTCGAGGAAAGTCTTTTTAAACCTTACACTATTATATTATACCGGTTCTTACTCTCGCTGTAGTTCCTCGCCGTTGTGTTGAAGCGCGCGCGTGTTTATTTCCCACTAACACCGCCCTGTTCTATTTCCACCCCAACACATACCGGATATGGATATTAGAGAGGCGCTGCTTTGCGCGTGCCCGTGGCCGCTCGTCGCTTATTGGCCTGCCCGAGCGCGCGCCGCGCTGACAAGCAGTAGCCGCGGGGCGAGGCGCGCGCTGACAGGAGGCAGGAGCGCGCGGCCGTTCACTAATGACACGCGCTGTGGCTCCCTCAATCTCCGCCACGGCTTCCTCGGCAAACGCACAGCTCCCAACCACGACCGAACTGACGGAGTGACGAAAAGTTTTGGCAGACAGAGAAAGAAACTTTGTGTAACAAGGTGACAGCTCTCGAGGCAGGCAGCTGTCCAGTCTGCGGACCGTCTCCAGAGGGAGAGAGGGAGGACAGGAGAGAGAGAGGAGAGAGGAGAGGAGAGGAGAGGGTCCCTAATCACTAATTTAGTGGCAGCCATGGCATTGTGCCGCCGGGCACGTACACACAACTGCAGGCTTGTGTACACACTCGTGTGGTCAGACAGGCAGTGGATGAGACTCTGTCCAGATCTTGGCTTAACTGTCTGACCCAGAGATTCACTCAGCTTTCAGTGAATCACACCGAACAACAGCCAAATGTCTTACTTTACTAATTACATCAGTCAGTCAGAAGTATTGGCAGGTCACGTGGACCTTTAAAGAAAAGTCACATCAGTTGGTCACATGATTCACACCTGAATTTCAAACCTGTTTAGTTTTTTTAAAATAAATTTCACATATGTTATCTTTTACTTTATTCACATTTTTATTTTCACATTACACACACACATTTATTCACATCTGATTCTCCCCCTTCCATATAATCCCCTGATATATAATGAAAGCAGAGCCCCCCCCCCTCAAAAAAAAAAATGTTTGCATTTATTTCCAGTAAAAAAAAACAGCCATGATTTAATTTACTGTATTTTCTCTGGTATTCGAAAAGTTGTGTCTCCTCACGAAGGAAAACCACTAACTAAACAAGAAAAGTGCAAGTGCACTCAGCGCCGGCGGCGTTTTGCCTGGGTGGGTACGTGAGCACGGACGCGACAACAAAATCGAGCTCATGGCTTTATGACATTTGCATAAGTATGGAAGTGATGAATTTATTTGTGCATGTGATCCCTTACATTATCGAGACATTTTCCACATGTGATTAACGATTCCTTGATTTTTGGCCACGTGATTCATTTAGCCTGTTTTCGCATGTATTTGTGAGTTAGTTATTCTCCACATAGTTTTTATGATTCATAATATAATTAATAAAAAAATTCAAATTAATTAAAAAGGTAAGTAAATGTTTTCATGTGTTTTCAACCATTATTTTCCCCCATCTTCGTTTGATCGAGTGTGTGATTTTTGCCAACAATTAATTAATTTTCATGTTGTTTATTATTATTATTATTATTATTTTAATACCCCCACATGGTCGATTCGTTTTCAGTGTAATCACATTATTGAGAGAGTTAAAAAAAAAAGGAAAAAGCAATATGATGGGGTGGATCTTATTTTCCACATGATTGATTAGTTTTCAGATATTATTCATGTGAATCACATTGTTTCTTTTTATATTTGTTTACACAAGTTCTCCATAGTGCATGTAATTTTTCTGCAAGGGAAGATCCAGACAGAACAAATTTTCATTTATTTATATTTTTACGTATTTTTTAATGTGCCCCCCCCCCACACACAGATACTCTGTACTACAGTATGAAAGGATTCTTCTTCAATAGTTCATATGCTGCTTTGAGCAATTTTAGCTTATCCATACTTTAAATTTTTTTAATCAACATTTTCTCTTTTTTATTCTGTTATTCCTGTATAGTTCTGGATTACATTTAAGATCTCACATGTTTTTTTTTTTTAGATGCTCCATCTCTTCAGTGGGAGTGCTGTGTATATCACCAGCTCAGCTTATCTAATTTCATTAATGTGATCTTCTGTCCATTGGCTGACTGCTTAATGGCTATTATTTGTGGTTTCCTTCAAATAAAGCTCAGACAGTAAATTGCAGGCTGTGGCAATTGGGATCTGAGCGCCTCCCTGCATTACTATATAATATCTATTCCTTTAATTAACTGAAAGCAATGCTGACATTTATTGGATTGCAAGTTACTTGTTAATGGCAATAAATTGTGCACAGTGAAAAATATCATTGCTTATTTTACATCAATAATTTGTGAACCTTTTGCTAATGATTATTCATTATTCTCCCCCGTGGCTGCTCTGTTTGTTAAAGTATACTGAGATATATTCTTAAAGCTAGGTTTTAAAGGAGACATGGAGCTGAACCTGAACCTTAAAGTCAGATGCCAGTATAAACTGGTAACTGTTTGTGAGCCAGTTTGACAGAATCATTTTAGTTTGTGATTGTTGCTTGTTATGGTTCCCAATTACACATTACATGGGAAAAGAATTGGAAATATAATTAGGGTACAAAAATTCTATGTGTATTTATGGTTCTTGGTTTTTGGGCGATCCCCTAAGCATACAGTTCAATAGATGAAGCAAATGGAGATGCATTGTGTTGGCTGACAATCCAGTGTCATAGCCATTTCCCAGCTTTATCACTCTGAGCTCTATGCCGTTTACTTTATGTGCTCCTGCTTGAGTTTGTAGTCACTCAGTTGCCACCAGCTTGGCAGTTGTGTGAACATATTCCCTGTCAGAGCTCAGCCCCTGTCTCCTTACTTGCTGCAGTACTGATCAGACTCCTAGTCCTCCGTGATGTGACAGCCCTGCCACTCTGATGAATGGCTCAGCACAGAGGCCGAGTGCCGCTGTGAAATGTCCACTCGGGCCACACCAAAGTCAAAAAGAACAGTCAGGCTTGCACGGCCACGAATCCCAACTGTCTCGTCCGATCATGGCAGTGCAGAGGCAGCTGAAGAGATTAAGGGAGAAAACATCAGGCAGAAGGAGGAGCAGCACTCGAGTCAGGCATGATAGAAAGGAGCAGCCTGGGGTCTCAGCCTGATGAGCCGCACAAGCCCCCATGGCCTTCAGGGCAGAACCCCTCTGAAGTGAGTCAACTTCGCTTCAGTCATCACCGCTCAAACACAGCAGTCGCAAATTTCTCTCTCCGTCTCTCACCGTTGGATGGAGGGTTTGAGAGAATCCTGGCTGACAGAAGACATTGTACTGAAGTGAGCAGTCTCCCTTTCCCTCCCTCTTCCTTCTGCCCATCAAGCGCTCTCAGTCACATTCCCTGATGGCCTTTGCAGTTCCGAATCTGAGCAGTTGTGACAAGAAAATATCCAAAATATATGTTATTTTGCAAGACAATCAAAAAAGCGAAAGGAGATGAAAATCAGAGCGAGCAGATTTAGGTAGAGGCCGATTTTACATGTTACATAGTTAGAAAAAATGAACAGACACTTTAGAGACCTGCGACTCTTTCTTTCTCATTTTATGTAACCTTAACTGTTGACACAGAAGGTCTGGATCACTTAATCCAACTCAGAGTCAGTACACTGTGTACTTAAGAGTGATATGGAATGTGAGGTCAAAGGTCAGCCTCATGTATAAATGAACGCTTATTAGTAGTGTTTGTGATTACTAGGTGGAATAACGATATTGGTTTCCTGAAGGGATCGGCATTGGCAGGCACTTGTCAGGGAGAGAGGCCCATATCGCAGCGGCCCTAATAGGGCCACATATTGTGCTAATTGTCAGCTGCAGTTGGAATGTGAACTGTATGGGGCTTAATTAGAACTAGCAGTCCTCCAGTGTGAAGTCTGTCAAGAGTAACGTTTCCCACAGTGCATATTTTAAAACCTCACTGACTTCATACTCCTTCTAACAAAGTGGTATAATCCTCATACAAATGAAAAAGGCAATTTAACCCTTTTCTGCTGCAGAGATCGCCAGGCCATCGCAGCCATTCACAATCACACAGTGGCAATTACGAACAGCCACTTAGCATGTGACAGTGCATGTCTTTGGGCTGAGTGAGGAAACCAGAGTAACTGGAGGAAACCCATGCAAAGGGAGGACATGCAAACTCCACACAGAAATATCTGAGCTCGGGACTCAAACCCAGGACCTTCTTGCTGTGAGGCAGACATGCTAACCACTATGCCACTGTGCCTCCTTGCTGTGTTTCAGAAGGGTGAAATTATTACCCTGCATCAAGCAAAGAAAATGACTACAGAGATTAGTGAAATTACTGTAATTTGGTTAAGAACTGTCCAACATGGTGATCGGAGATCAATTAAACACTTGGCTAAGTAAGAACTTATGGCTATGTTTAATACTGAAAGTACTAGTATTTTCAAATGCACAGTGAGATGACACCTCATAGCGTAGGGAATAAACAGCTGTATGTCCATAAGAAAACCTCTTGTTAGTGAGAATAATTGGAACAAAAGGTTTCAGTTTGCTAGGGATTATAAAGATCAGACTGGAGCAATAAATAAAGGTCATGTTGTCTGATCATTT
Organism: Neosilurus mollespiculum; assembly: GCA_030014195.1. Lineage (NCBI taxonomy): Eukaryota > Metazoa > Chordata > Actinopteri > Siluriformes > Plotosidae > Neosilurus > Neosilurus mollespiculum. The sequence goes on from JAQMYF010000007.1 coordinate 10,476,557, forward strand.
CAGATTTCACTTATTTTGGAGCAATGGGCATGTCAGGGTGAGAAGAAAAGTGCATGAAGCGATATACCCATAATGCATAGCGGCCCCTTTTCTAACTTCTGAAGGCAGTGTTATGATCTGGGGGATGCTTCAGTTGGTCAGGTCAAGCCTCAGCAACATGAAGTAGCAATGTTTATATAACATTATGTAGCATTCAGGCTGATGACCTGACTGTACTGAATGATCAGGTTATCCATCTATGGATTTATTTTCTTCCCTGATGGCATGGGCATATTCCAAGGCATATTGTGAGTGGTTCAGGGCACATGAGGAATTATTTTCAGCCATGAATTGGACGCTACAGTGTGTGCTGGCCTTAAACCCAGTAAAAGTCCTTGGGATGTGCTAGAGAAAGGTTTACAGAGTGGGTTGACTCTTCCCTCATCAATACATGATCTCAGTGAACAGTTAATGCAACTCTGCAAGGAACTAAAAGATATGATGTTGCATGAGATTATAAACTGAAACAATGCCTCAGTGTAGATTCACTGTAATCAAAGGCAGTCCAACAAAATATTAGTGTGTGCAGTGTAATAATCTCTCTTTTCACTGATGTTCTAATCAGAAAGTCCCTGAGATTAAATCAGTATTTAAAATGAAATGTGAGTTTTAATTAAGGAAATGAAGTCAATTATTTTATGGTTCAAAGAAGTGGGTTATTTAAAGTTAAGATAACAGGTTGGGGAGAGTCTTGCAAGGAAATCAGCTTTTGTGGTGATTCCAGTTAATCCTGACTTATCCCTTACTTTAAGATAATATTTACTTTGCCTGTTTCTTCTCAGCAGAAATAAATCTTATTAGCCAATAAATCTTATTATGGGATCTGTTTTACACCACAATCAATTCCAATGAGAAGAAATTAGATGAGAGCTTTATGTATTTGACAAATAGATAATTGGCCGTACTTAACCCTGACCTTAAAATGGCACAGTGTGAGAGTATAATCTTCTTAGAATTATTGAAGCATTCAATTAACCAGATTAAATGACAGCCTAGAAAAATGTAATAAATGAAAAATGGCATAGTTCTCTCTCTCTCTCTCTCTCTCTCTCACACACACACACACACACACACACACACACACAAATACACACACACTCTCATAGGTATTAGATTTTAAGATGTATATACGGAAAAAAGCTGTAGTTTGTGAAAACCAACCTAATTTAGAAAACTTTATGTGTGTGTGTGTTTTGTGTTTTGTGCCTGGACAACTCTGAGACAAAAGAATTAATCAGGCTGTCGGAGCCTAATGAAGGGTAGTGGTGAGCCATATCAAAACACACACACACACACACACACACACACACACAGAAGGATTCCTACTGACAAGTGGTGATGTGGCTAGGATAAGTCCAAGGATGATGTGATTTGACAGATGGGTTGTGAGTAGTCGTGTAGAGAGCCTCCACTAATCGATTAGTTTTAGTTAAGTGCACTCTGAGATGATTGTGTTGTGCCTTTATCGTTCCCCTCCATAACACTGACAACCTTTCATGCCTCTCCAACAAGAGCCTGCTCTGCGCGTGCGGGAAATCTATTATCTGCAATGATCAAATCTCACTGGCACTTCTTTCTCACCTCCGTAGTGTATGACTTTCACTTAAATCATGACATGGGGGCTCTGCTAGAGTGTGTTTTGAGCACAGCACTTTTTAAAAAAGAGTTTAAAAAATGCTGTTTGTCAGAAAAAAGAGAAAAGAGAGTTATGACTTCCATTCTCTCGCTCTCTCTCTCTCTCCCCTCTCTCCTTCTCTCTCTCGCTCTCTCTCTCTCACACACACGCACACACACACACACTGTGTGTGTGTGTGTGTGTGTGTCTCTCTCTCTCTCTCTCTCTCTCTCTCTCTCTGTGTGTTCCCTGGGGCAGTTATTATGATCAGCACCTGTGGGCATGGTTCATGGCTTAGCCCAGCTCTCTCTCTCTCTCTCTCTCTCTCTCTCTCTCTCTCTCTCTCTCCAGGGCTCATTATTACTGTATGTCCAGCTGCCCCAGGAGATGGACTGACCTCTCTGACTGTCTGTCATTTCTCTCTCACTTTCTCTCTCTGGGCAAAGTGTGACTCCTCATGGCATCAGCTTTAGTACACTCAAACTCTAGGACTGTAGAGACACTTGCAGTAATTGCATGGCCATTGATGACAATCCTCTGCTTTTTAAAACAAGAACAATAACACAAAGCACTTTCTTTTAGAGGACAGGTGGATACTTGTGGTATTATTATCTCTATTTTGTTTTTCTTTGATATTTGTTAATATGGTAATTATTTGGCTGACAAAAAGTTTTGTAATGATTAGATGTGTCTAGTCCAGTATGTCCTATTCATACTAAGTAACTCTGGTCACGGCGTAGCACATATCTGAAGAAGGGCATCGAGGTTCAAAACACTCTGCTGCTCAATTGGCTGATGGTTCTGACTTTACTGTTCCTGTGGCTTAACTCAGCATTTACAAAAATACAGTAAAGTTTAAGGAAATGCTGTAGAGCAAAGTTGCCTTCAAGAATAATGAAATTAAATTGTTTTACATGAAAACAGAAATACCATAATGAGCAGAAAACAGTAATAAATGAAACAATGGCAGTATTTGGTGTGAACACCTTTGCTTTGCTTATAAAATTCTATATAAAAAATATCTTGTATTCTCAGCTAGAATATGTGTAATTTTTTAAGGAAAGAAACTGTAGGTTTTACTGGGCATCTCGTGGGACCAACCACAGTTCTTCTAATGGTTTTAAGTTTCAAGTTTCAAGTTTTATTGTCATATACAGGTAACAATGGAACATCACTACCGGCAAAGAAATTCTTGCACTCAGAGCTCCCTCAATATTGCACATAAAGTAACATTTAGATAAAATATAAAGTAAAAAAATGGAAATTATATTAATATAAGTATACTAAAATAAAAGTTGAAACGGCTTTGACTGTCACACTTGCTTCTTATTTTTGCAGCAAAACCCAATGGCCTACATTATATTTTTGCCTGAAAAGTGTGTTCTTATGTGCTTTCTGTATTGAAGCCCGATTTTTTTGTTCCGTTTAATTTTCTGCTCTAACTGAATTTTTGGAGACCTAAAATGTTTTTTTAATTGGGGTGGCATGATGGTGTAGTGTTTGTCGTGTCTGTCTCACAGTAAGGAGGTCCTGGATTCGAGTTTTGGGATCAGCGAGGGCCTTTCTAAGTTTGAATTTTCTTCCTGTAGGTGTACCCTGTCTTTGCCCAGAAATGGCTGCGATAGGCTCCAGCCTTCTCATGACCCTCATAGGATTAAGCAGTTCGGGAGATGAATGAATTAATGGTCTTCTACTGATTCAGTAATGCACAGTACTGTATGCTGTTACAGGAATGTGTCTAAGCATAAACTGCACCCAAGTGTCATTAAAATAACATTAAAATAACATTTTAACCATCAACAGATCCAGTAAATAATTATTTCCTGTTTTGTAGAATTTATTTTACTGACATTTTGGATTTGCAAGTCATTAGCTCCTCTAGCTCTGTTTTTAAAGTCTGTGCTGATACTGTACGTTTTGTAGGTCTAGGTCTTTCCATGTTGAGTTGGTATTTATTCTAGGAGGGCCCATAAATGAAAGCACTGAGGGCTTTCCCGTGTGAGAAATCCATTATCAATGAGCAAAACCAGGTGCTAAACCTCACCAGATTTAATTATGATCCCTTAATTTCAGCACTTGACCTGCAGGCTCTAATTCACAGGCTTGCTTGGGTGTATGAGAAGGAGTCTGGAAGCTTCTCTTCTCTTGTCCTTATGCATGGCCCCCCTGTTGGCATGCACTAAGTTTGAAATATACGACCAGATGAATCTCTAATTAAATTTTGGCAGGGATTCCACTTTTACTTAGCACTGCACTTAATTATTTTTATATTGCTGGGTTTAGCAGTAAAGGCCTGAAGCATAATTTAGGGTAATGCCACTGTTGTCATTTTTGGATCAGATTCTGACTACGAGAGAAATTCTGTTCATTTAAAAATCCATTTAAAAATCCATAAGAATTAGCTTTCCGTGGGTGTGTATTTATGCTTTCTTCTGGTGGGACACAATCATTCATCAAAACTGAGATATTATCAGAGGCAACATATAATTTTATTGTTATAATTTTAAATAACACGGTGAGTGGTGGGTAGCATGGCATGGCTGGAAAGTAAAAGGAACATGGAGGCAACTCTGTTAGAGCAAACTGATGGGGGGTTCATTGTTGGAAGCTGATATAGTCTTTATGGCTGTTAAAGGGCCAATAATGAGGGCAGAGCTGATTGGTTGCGCATGTAAAAAGCATTCCATGATTGGGCACAGATGTCTTCTTCATTCCTGTCTTATTGAACTCCTAGGGTGCTGAGAATCCTTGTCTCTGATCAGCCGTCATATCAGCACATACAGAGACATTTACACGTGGTCCGGGTATTCAATTCACTGCTCATCTGAGATGTAATTTTTGTGGTTTCTAATTAAAGTTGTACATGAATTGCCTTTAATTAAACATGTACACCGTTCATTAGTGTTCCCTACCACCAAATTGCTTCATTTGGTGTGTAATTGTCATGCAAATAAACTCATGTTGCTTAACCAAGTACCTCTGTTACAGTCAGTTGAAGGCACACATTTGCATGCAGCTAATGTTCAAAATATTAATTGATGCATAAATATAAAACCAATTAAATAAAGATGGAAAATACATTATATAAATATATTTCACTTTTTAAAATTTAAATTTTACTGCGTACCAGCACCCTTTGCTCTGAAAACAGCCTTATTTCTTCATGGCATCTATTCCACAAGGTGTTGGAGACATTCCTTTGAGATTCTGCTCAGTGTTGACAAGATTGCGTCATATGCTGCACATTTGTAAGCTGCACATTCATGCTACAAATCTCCTCTACCTACCACATCCCAAAGGTGCTCTACTGGATTCAGATCTGTGACTTGGGAGGCAGTTGAAGTACACTGAACCCATTGTTTTCATGGAACTATTTGATATGATTTATGCCTTGCAGAATTGCTCATGCTGGGAGTAGCGATTATAAGATGGTTAAATTATGGCCATAAAGATATGCGTATGGTCGGCAGCAGTACTCAGACTGGAGTATTCAAACAATGTTTGGCAATAAGAGGACCAGTGTGTGCCAAGAAAACATTCCCCATACCATATATGGCTTCATGCGCACTCACTCACTCACTCACTCGCTCACTCAATCACTCATTTACCGAACCACTTAATCCTATTAGGGTCACAGGAGGCTGTATCCTATCACAGCCGACACTGGGTGAAGGTGGGGTACACCCTTCACAGCTCTCTAGACCATCGTAGGGCAACACACCAACACAGCCATTCATACTCAGACCTAGGGGCAATTTGGAACAGCCAATTAGCCTAATGTGCATGTCTATGGACTGTAGAAGGAATCTTCCCATAGAAACGCCCAAGCCCGGCACTCAAACATAGGACCTTCATGCTGTGTGATGGACGTGCTAACCACTACGTCACTGTGCCACCCTGGCTTCATGCTGAAATTCTGACCCTACCATTTGTCTGGCAGCATTTTTAACTTTAAATTGAACTGATCTGAACTGAACTATCCAGTTTTGGTGAGTTTGTACCCACTGTAGCATTAAGTTGCTTTTCTGGGCTGACAGAACTGGAACACAATGTGGTATTTTGCTGTTGTAACTTATCTGCCCCAAGAATGGGTGGACTGAGAAGCTTTTCTGCTCACCACATTTGTAAAGAGTAGTAATTTGAGTTACTTTTTTTTTTTTTTTAATCCTATGATCAAAAAGGCATTTTTTTGAGAGGACTTTTGCTTTGTGACAGTGTGATATCATGCTGGAACTAGCCATCAGAAGATTTATTTGTGTAATAGTAAATTGTGGCCATAAAGGGATGCACATTATCAAAAATAATAGTAAAATAGGCTATTGCAGTCAAGTGATGATTGTTTGGTATTAGTGGGCCCAAAGTGTGCGATGGAAACATTGCCCACACTGTTATACCACCTCCACCAGCCTGGACACGACAGGATACAAGGCAGGTTTGGGCCATTGATTCATGCTGTTGATGCCCAATTTTGACCCAACCATCTGTATGCCTTAGGAGAATTCATCATATTCTTGACTGACATTATAGATTCATCATATTCTTGACTGACATTATAGATTCATCATATTCTTGACTGACATAAGTGAAACCAAATGTGGGCTTCTATTGTAGTGTAGTTACTAGAGTTTCTTTTCATCACCTGGAGCCTGTCTGGATATTCTGCATTGACCTGTCTCATCAACAAGGGGTTTCCGTAGGCAGTACTGCCACTAAATGGAGGTTACTCTTTATTTATTATACTAATTGGAGGAAACTCTAGAGACTGTCATGTGTGAACATCCTATGAGATGAGTTATGAGACAAGCGTGTCCTTTGAATGAGAGCGCGACTTAATCATAGAAATATCAGAAGCCAATTAAATGATTAATTATTTAAATTATTATTATGCAGACATGAAAGAAGGAAGAAAACAATACAGCTACAAACAGCAGAAACATTGCAATATAAATAAAAATCTTTTTGTTGTAGTGCCTTAGAAAAGAATGGGATTTTGCTATAATTCCCAACTGCCGTCCCATCAAACATTACACACAAAGAGAGAGAGGACGAATTAACACTTAATTACAGCCTAATTAGCATAATTATGCATTTTAATTGCACCACAAATGGGGAGCGGTTGTCAAGAGAGCTGAACCATCTGTAATGGTAGAGAATTAAGATCTTATTATATATCTTCACAATTCCTCTCCTTGTAAAATGGCTCTTATGAATCAGTTTCATTTTTATTACATTATAAAGTTTTCCTTTACTTAATTACAGGCCTTTAGAAATGTTCTAATCAGTCAAGGACCTGAAGGCTGGTTCTATCGGTTGTATTCCAATAGAAACTCAGTGAAGGATAAGAAAGTCATGCCCTGCCTTTCTCACTGTTGTTCCTGACCGTACTCATTCCTTTAGCGCTGCAGGGATATTATTGTGGCAACTTCGAGCATGATAATGTGAGCATCCAATAGAGCACATTTGAAATGTTTTACAATGGGAGATTGGCGGCATGCAGGTGCATCACTGATGTGATATGAGCACGTCAACATCGACCAGAATCTCAAAGGAATGTTTCCAGCTAGAAATGAGGCTTTAAGAGTAAAGTAGGTACTACCCAGTGTTAGCATAGTGTTATTTGTAAGGTGGCCAGCGAGTACTGTATCTCTCTCTATATATAGTGTTTTTTTCATATGTCTGTTAATTCATATGCCTTTATTTAAACTATAATTTAGATTGCTATCACTCTATACTATTACAGTTCCTAGAGGGAGTTTGTCTGCTGTTTGATATGTCACACAGATCAATAGGGCTTACTGTGGGGAGAGGATTGGCTAACAGCAGAACGGAAGATGATATTGCAGGGTAGAGGGCTAATCAATGAGAAGTCTTGAACTTGGGAAACCCTTGTCATGTTTGTTAATAAACTGCAAGCTTTTTACAGTGGGAATGGCCAATAACACATGAAGTTGCTTGTCTGTATAGAAAAAGAAAAATTCAGCAAAAGTGTCAGCACACGGCACAACATTCTTAAATATCGTTTTGTCATCACTGCATGTTTTATTTGACTTTCACTTTGCCTTGGTAGGATTTCGCATCGTGTGTGAGCAGATGATGTGGATTTCAAAGTCTTACCTGAAAACTTCCCTCTGTCGTTTTCTTCTTTGTTGACTCTGTCTGGATTGCCGTCTACCTAATGGGTGATTTGCATTATCGATGAGCTCACCCTGTCACCTCTAACATAGACTCCTAAAAGAGAATAATTTTATGCAAATTAGATATTGATGCTTTAATGATTAATTGGCTTGTGAGTGTCATTAATATGCAGTAGTTGTCCTGTTATATGCATTTCTAATGACTTTGTATCACTCTGCTCAAACAAGTGGGAGGCTTTGATCATTGAAGTGCTCAAAGGCTTTTTAGCATGTTTGTGCTGGGATAGAGAATTAGTGGTTAGCTTTAACGAGGAACGGCAGGAACGAAATAATTAGACGCTAAACAATTGGATGGAAAAAATATTCTTTGAAAATTTCTGGCAACAAAAATTATATTATGGGCTATTTCACACGATGTCTTTATGACTTAAATTGTGTTAAGCTGTTAGGCATGTAATGTGAAAAAACCAACAGGATTTTAAGAAGACATTGAGGAGTAAATCAGAATTTAGTCACCTAAAACTGATGTGACAGTACAATTGGATGCATGATTTTCAGTGATTACTGAATGGAAGGCATGTTTTACTCCTTTTGAGCCAATAATGTACGTTGTTAGTTGTATTAAGGCCTTACAGTGAGTATACACACCTTTCTGTAATTTTAATGTACCAATAATTCCAGGTAGCTCCAAGCACCCGTAGTGTAATTAACTCATTACTTTCTGTAATGTAAAGTATTTTTATTAGTGCATGGTAGCCTGCTACAGAAAATCACCAGAAAACCAGTGTTTTTCTGCTCCATACTTCTACACACCGCGTATATTATTATGTCAGGGGTGTAACGTTTTTATCACCATTACCATTTATATCCTAAATCGCGGTATACAATCTATAGAAAGTTAAAAATTTTCTGAAACTATATATTCATTACCTTTTGTGTGAGCTACACGGAAGGTACTGTGATGCACTGATTTTCATTCTGCAGGAAATTGTGTGTGTTTTTGTCTGTATGTCCACGAGTGCGTGCTCTGTCCTAGTAAGTTATTGCCTTTGGCATTAGTCATGTATTCCTCATGTTATTATTACTAGACATTTCAGAGCTTACGGAAATTGTACTAAAGTAAAGTAATATTACGATTGTCATTACATTTACATAGACAGGAGCTTTCCAGTAGGTCTAACAGTGGAATCTAATTAGATCATTAGAAATTTCAGTTAGACAGCATGCATGTGTCTGAAGACTTGGAAGAGGTAAGTTTTTAAATTTCCACTAATGACATAGTAGCTAATGTTATGACAGTAGTAATATTATTAGTAGTATTAGCGTAAACACTTCATTCAGGTAACGTAACCTAATGTTAGGCCCCATTATACAACAACAAGGATCTGACACAACAACAAGGATCTGCCAGTTTGTATCACGCGAAAGGTGAGCGCATGTACTTGCTCCTCGAGTCATTGCTTCATATAAAATAACAGTACAGGCCCTGCAATGGTCTGGCGAGCTGTTCAGGGTGTAAACCGCTTTTGTCTGAAGTTGGCTTAGATGGACTCCATCCATCCTGTGACCATAGTTGGATTAAGCGGTTCGGTAAAGAAAATGAAAAATACCAATACATTTAATTTCGATTTGTCAAATGCTATAATTTGCCATGATTAAGCGAATTTTACTCCTTCAAATTGATATAACAATTTAAAGCCTTGTGTCAGAATATATTGCTAAAATACAATAAATTCACCAAATTCAGTGTCACTTTAACCAAATGCTGCAGTGTTCAAAAGTACACCTCAAAAGTGACAGAAATATTTTCACAAATAACTTTTAATTACTATGTTATATAACAATAGCTGATGACAAGCTATTTCCATTCCTCTACAGCTCTTTCTCACACATGCATGCACACACCTACATACATACACAGATGCACGCAGAGTGAGGTGGACTGGCAGGCTGCTCATTCATCTTCCCGTGAGACAGGACGAAGTGGCCGGTTTTGCCCTTTTGATTCACAGATGGGCTGAGTGTGGCAGCCGTTTTAATTTTAAATGAAGTGGAGCCATAAAGTCTCTCGCAGACCGCTACTCCATCATCCCTCTTCCACCCATCAACACCTATCAGCACAGTCTAAAGAGCTGCCACTGGCCCCTACTTGACTTAACACTTATTCAATAAAAGCACCCAAATTCACCCCAGATTGATCACAGGAAATAAAATCTCCCTCTCTGCTCACTTTCAGCTCTGGAACATAATTCAGGCACAAAATGTAGCATTTGAAACTACAATAGCAGTGTTAAATATTCAGAGTGCCTGGCCAATGGAATAATATATAATCATATGAAAGTATCTCCGTTTTCAGCGCCAGACACTTTTGCAAAACACTTTGCTTCATCATTACATTTCTCAGTCCCACATTGATCAACGGGTTTAGAGTTCGGATCATTTTTCTCACTCAGAAAAAGTATGAATTCATTCCATGCTTCATAGTGGTTCATGATCCCTCCTGAATTTTACTACCACACTTGTATCTGTTGTTGTGATGATTGCCTGTGTACACTCAACTCTGAAACTATTGGCACCCTTCAATTTAAAGGTTGCTGTAAATGAAATGTACATGTATTGAGGAATGTTTTAACTGAAATGTATATGTGATGCTACATACCTTTATTTTAACACAGTTTGTGGTCACTCTTAATTGTATTTATTATTATTATTATTATTATTATTATAATTAATCATTTATATTCTTAAGCATTAATGATTGTAGACCCAAAACAACCCCAGAAATCGGTTAATTTAGCCTCTTCATCTCTTCAGGAAGATCGAGAGAGAATGAGAGTTCACTGGCTCAGATTGATGAATTTTTTTAATGTGTAGATGTTCTCGCTTTTTATATGAAGAATACTTGAGATTGTTGTTGCATGTAGAACACAACCATTACTTGCCAGAACTTCCTTCGGCTCCTTTAATGTTACTGTAGGCCTGTTGGCAGCCTCCTGGACCAGTTTTCTTATTTTCTTTTCATCAATTTTGGAGGGATGTCCAGTTCTTTGTTTTGTGTCATATTTTCTCCACTGTTAATGACTGTCTTCACTGTGTTTCATGATGTATAACCCCTCAGAAATTATTTGGTACCCTTTTCCTGAGTGATACCTTTCAGTGACATTCCTTTACCCCTTGTAAGCTGTTTGCGGACCATGGCTTTTGCTGTAAGATGCAACTAAAGTTAAAAGTCAGGAATATCCTACTAAAACTTCCCAAGTTGACTAGGGTTAATCCTAGTCTAAATTTTTACATTACAAAAACATGGCATTTAAACAGGGTGTGTAGATTTTTTAAATCCACTGAAAGGGTGGCAGGAATTCTGGACTATCATCCATATACAAACTTAGATTAAGATCCGATATTCATATTGATACTGAATTCTCCAGTATTAGCCACAGATCCCCCTGTCTCCAGTATTAGCCACAGATCTGCCTGTACTAACAGCTATTCCTTGATTAACCCCAGAAAATGTACTTGGCACTTATTTATTGGCACACACAGACATGTCAGAAGATTCAGTGCTGCTGCTGGAAAAGCCTGAGACTTCACACAGTGCATGCATGTGAGACAAAATGTCCTGAATTATGCCTTTCTAATCCACGTGGATTAACGCAAGGTTGTGACCTTTAGGTAGTCTCTTGCAGAGTGTGTGTGCATAGAGAGCAGCAGCACTGTGTGTGCATGTGACAGGTAGCTGAGCCCAACATGCTTGTTTAACCCATGTCTCCAGGAAGGTTAAAGCAAGACTTGGTCAGGTGAGAGACAGAGCACCGGTGACACAATGAGTGCTGTCCTGTCTGATTGGCCTGGCACTCTCACTCATCCCGAGGTACAGCGAGTTGTCTGTCTGTCAGTCAGCAGTGTTTGTGTGAGAGACTGAGAGAGAATGAGAGAAGTAGAGAAGTGAGAGAGAGACAGAGACTGACAGCACTATGGCAGCACATGTCACCCATGACAGTGACACTTGTGTGACATCATGTATAGTACAGACATTTGTGTGTGTGTGAGCTTGTTAGGTGCAATAATCTGTACTTGTGTCATCCTATATAGTGGTGGAATTTTCCACCATTTAGTCCTGTCATGGTGCCACCATGTATCGATTTATGACACAAAACTAAAGAATTTCAATTGGAAGTTAGTGAGACCTTATGTAATCACCTGTGTGTGTGTGTG
>JAQMYF010000007.1:10501919-10527116 GCA_030014195.1 Neosilurus mollespiculum
AGAGATAGAGATATAGGTATATATCAATCTCAAACAGATACTGAAAAGTTAATTTAAAAGCAAAGGAGCAGAGTTAACTTGATTGAATCTACCCCCCCCCCCAACACACACACACACACACACACACATATCTCTTCCTCCTTTCTAAATATTTACCACCCCTTAACCACATTTACAGATTCATTTGCAGCTTGCACGCTTTTATTGACTGGCAGTGAGGCTGATTACTGAAGCAGTCGGGCCCATCGCGTGACGTTCATTCCTCAAGCAGCAGGGCCTTACCCGAGAATAACAATCCTGTCAAATTAACCACGGGGGTCTAAATTATTCAAATACTGTAAATCCTCCCTCTATACCACTTTCCCTGCGCATAATTTGTCTTTTCATTGTTGCCAATTTACTGGCAATACTATCAATTAATGATGCCAGCTCCCTCTAAATGGTGCCGGGGAAAAATGTGTCAACACGTTGGCTGGTTTGGAGGAGAGGAGCTGGCAGACGGTGGATTTAACGTCTGCTTTCATTCATTACCCTGACACTTCTACACTCTTCTATCTCCCTAGGAAAAAAACCCAGCATGATTATATTATCTTTCTCTTTTGCTGCTTATCTCCTCAGTGTTAAGTAGTTTCATCGTGTATGCAAGGTGTCTGATGGTGTTAATATTTTCTCCTCGTAACTGGATGAAGCTTAATGGAATATAATTACAACTGTGTATATTTCCAGGTTTTTTGTGTTCTTGTAAAGGTTCCTTAGTAAAGTAAGTGCATAAATAAATAAAGCTTAATAAATAAAGTGACATATTGCGAGGGGGTTAGAAAGATTATGGGCAACCTAATTATGTCTTTATTGATTCAAATTCTTATTTAGCTTTGAGAATTGGTTTATGCTGTTCTTCTAATGACCCCATCAGTTACAAGATAAATAACACTAATCAAAATATGATTTATGTAGGAAAATATGCTAATGCCTGTAAAGAATAAGCCAGTGTCTCACTGCAAAACACCAATTATATTAGTAATAAGAAGCAGTGAATAAGAAAATATTTTCACTTTTCCGTGTCGTATGCTACTTTATTTACAAAGCTATAGAAGAAAATACAGCAGGCAACATTTAAATTAATTAATGAGCTCTGGTATCATAATAAATTATACTAACACTATATTTGAGATGATCATTATGGTTATACCCACACTGACTGGATATAAGCAGTCGGGCACTTTCATTGGCTACTCTACTACAAGGAAATCAGCTCATGTTCCATGAGTACAAGAAAAACAAAACAAACAAAAAACCAACCAGACAAAGAAGCAAACAAAAATGGTGCAACATTTTGCCAAATCTACTTTATTTGGGAACAACACTCTAAAGAAATCTAAACAAAGCAACAAAATATGGATGGTAAAAACATATTTTTTAAAAAATAAGGCTTTTGTCCTCTAATCACATCCTTTTTGCAGTGGAAACACTTCCACAACTTCATTTTCGCTGCACACATTGAGCGGTCATCTCAAATGTTTACTGTGAGGTTCATGGAGACTAAACACACACATGGACAGGCAGGTTTCTCACTTTTATTTTGACTTTAATTCATTTCAGCCTCTGTTTTACTGATATATAGTCTCCCTCTGAGACAGACACACACCTCAACTTCAACACTTACTCTTTAATCACAAATGCTGCTCTGTACAGTGCGATCATGCATACAGTTTTCTCGGGGGAAAAAAGCTGTTCGCGGAGGGTGTTATTCCACCGAGCGCTGTCAACACTGGGATACATAGGAAATGTAGGAAAAAAAGTTGCTGCCAGAGGGGGAAAAAAAAGGGTTTATTGAACGTGAACCCTTATTATTATTATTATTATTATTATTGAATTTTCCACCAAAGAAATTGTTCTTGCTGTCAGTTTGCCAGTTTGTTGGGATTTGTTTAACTAATCAGGCCACTAAAGCGGGAATTATTTCATGCAATGTTTATATTTCTAATAAAAAACAGGTATATTTCTCAAAATCGAGTAGGTGTGGATGTAATGAAAGTTATTTTACTCAGATTTGTAGTACATTGCTGATAGCTGACCTGGCTCATCATGCTATCAGGACTTGATTTTGTGGAATAACTGTTAATTATTTTAATTCTGGACATGATATTTTTCTCGAATTATTCTAATTCATTTATTCATTTTCTGAACCGCTTAATCCTAATTAGGGTCGCAGGGAGGCTGGCGCCCATCTCAGCCGACTCTGGGTGATGGCAAAGTACATCCTGGACAGCTCGCCAGGCCATTAAAGGGCTATAGTCTAATGAATGTTTTCATATTACTTTGTATCTGACATAATTTTAAAGATACAACTCCATCAACTTATAAGTGTATTCATATGTTATTTTAATAAATGGAAAAGAAATATGTAAAAATGTCTGTTTTTCCCATCTATTTAATGCATTTTCTGCACGTTTACTACTGATACTGACACTTGATAATTGTGGTGCTGACTAGTAAAAAGGATTATTTGCTAGAAATATTGTTGTCCCACAGCAATTTTTCCCTGAACCCTTCTTGATTGGTGTTGGGTCCGTATAGCAGGGACCCTTGACATTTATCTGGTATTCAGAAAACCACACTTACAACATAACAAACATCTGCTTTCCCTTGTAATGAAAACAGCAGTGATTATCATTAAGATAATGTAAGCCACAATGAAATGTGGAACCATTCCATCTCAGGAAGATGTTCAGAGACGACCCTTCATTCATACCACTGGCAAGGGCAATATTCACCTCCTGGAACATGCAGGATGACCATGGGGAGAGACAATGGTCGTAGACGGGCTTGTCATAGTATGGATGACATCGATTACCCAGTACTGGCTCATCACCAGTCTTCCCCTACTCTTTTTTGATGCAGTGACAGCTAAAAGCAAAGTCAGTCTTTCACAAAACTCAGTTTACTTTGGTGAGCTGCACTGCCTCATCAGAAACACAAAGGGATTTTGCATACTGGGCTTTGACAAAAAGGTGGAGTGAATGAAGTCTTCAGAAAGGTTTCAAAAACATTTCCATAAACACACCAACTTACATTTAGAACTAACAGTGATGATGTTCCAAATGAACTGCAGGAATATGAAATCACACTCACCTCTGCAGAAGAGATAATGGAAGCGAAATGGGCAAAAAACAACAATGACATGGCCAGTAGATAAAGGGAAAAACACAAGGCAAACTGATTCACATTTGACAAACTGGGTCTTGAACCCAGGACCTTCTTGCTATGAGGCAGATGTGCTAACCACTGTGCCACCGTGCTGCCCTGCAAGACAAATAATATGACAAATATTATAATAAATAATAAAGAATGCTGAGAGCGTACTTGTACATGGGAGTGTATAAACTTGGCTCATGTGGTGTCTCACACCCCCCCCACCCCACCCCCCCGACCGAGTCACTGTAGCCTGTTTGTTTAATGTAATAAATGATTTGACACCTGGGTGAAAATTTGAGGTCCATCAGAGCTGAGTCGTGCTGATATTTTGCACCCAAGTGCAGATTATGAACACTGAAGTTAATTACGAGGGAGGAGCGACCTGCATTAAATTGGCCTTGGGGCAAATCCATTTTTTGCAGAGCAGTGCTGTCTCATGTAGTTAGGGAGGTAAGCATTCACCGCGAGACCCAAAGAAATTCACTTTTGATGATGTTGTTTTGTGCTGTCTAGACTTTACGAGTAGAGCATTACTGAAAATAATGTTGCTAAACACTATCAGGGTGAACTACGCTATGTGACGATATGATATTTATTAAATCCTGCTGTGGGCTGAATACAACAAAGAGTAAAATGGGATATTAACTCATTTTATTTGATCTATAAAATGGCACGATGCATTAATGCCGTGAGAGCTGATCAGACATAACCTGCAACATTAAGGGGTTTCTAACTGTTCAGAGATGATGTAAGGATTTTTGATGAATATTATTAAATAATACTAAATTATAATTATTACAATATATTTTTGCAAAAAAGTTATTTGCTGCAAAGATTTTATTCAATCATCCATTCATTTTCTGAACCGCTTACACCTAATTAGGGTCGTGGGGAGGCTGGTGCCCATCTCAGCCGACTCTGGGTGAGGGCAGAGTACACCCAGAGACAGCTCGTCAGTCTATCGCAGAGCAGAAACATGTTGATGGAAACCCAATGGTCTACTCTTTACGACGGAGAGAAATGGTTCTTTTACATGACTCTCACCACAGACAGTGAGAGACATGGCTAGCCTTTGATAACCCACTTAGCTGCACTAGGGGGACAGCATTGACAACTCATGATAGTGGGGCTTGACCCTCGGATCACTAAGCCAGCACCCTACCACAGGGCCACCACTGTCCGCAAAGATTTTTTTATTATTATTACATTTTATTATTAATTTAGTTTTTATTTCCACAACCAAAAAGAGACTTTTAAATCAATCATGCTTTGTTTCTAGCAGGTGATACTATCGGGTAGGAAAAACATAACTCCAGGGATTGTGGTCTGCATGAGGCGTACATAGACCTCGATTAAGATTTGCATAATCAAATATGTTTTATTAAACATAAATGCCATAGAAACCATAGCTTCCCGTTTTAAAAATCGCTCGCTCATTTGCTGAACTGCTTAATCGTACTATTAGGGTCGCGGGGAGGCTGAGCCTATGTCATCCGACACTGGGCGAACGCAGGGTGCACCATGAATAGCTCGTCAGCTCCTCGCAGGAAAACAAACACAACCTCTGACTCTCACATTCACCTAGTGGCAATTTGGAACAGCCAGTAAGCCTAACGAGCATGTTTTTGGACTGTGGGAGGAAACCAGATTACCCACGCAAGCACAGGCAGAACATGCAAACTCCACACAGAAACATCTGAGCCTGGAACTTGAACCCAGGAGCTTCTTGTTGTGAGGTGAATGTGCTAACCACTGCACCCTTTAAAAACACTAATAACAATAATTAACTTTATTTAAAATTATATAAATGATAATGTCATGACTGGGCAACCTGTAAAGTTATGTTGACCTGTAAACCTATGTAGTATGTAAACCTCCAAAGATTCAAACCCTAATTTTGTGTGTCTTGTTATTTCTCCGCATGGCTTCTATTACTTAGTACCTGATAACTACTGAATTTGATCAACATCTTTAAACAGGAAGAAGTTTAGCAAAAAGAAAATATCTAATGGCCCTCACATGAGGATCTTACAACAACGTGCACACAATATAATTGGGAGAAAACAGTGGGGTCTCAAGTCCTGGCTGTTTATCCACTGCTACACTGTTGTATTTTACTCAGACTACAGATGGCTCAACGTCGGCAATCCCCCAGCCTCCATGCTTCATTCAAATAAATGTCTTACGTAGTCATGATAAAAATGATTGTATTGGAAGCCCATGTGGAATTCACTTGATGTGGATTGAAGGGATGGTTGTGACATGCTGCAGTCTCAGGGCTATATGAATTTAGGGTTAGCTGTGCGAAAGTAGGTCAAGAAACGAGCTAGCAACATGAATATGTCTGTTAAAACAGAAATGAAATCGATCACAGTGCTGCAGTGGCAGGTGCAGTCCCTACAGATTTGCTTGCAAATGTGCTGTTGAAGGAAAAAAATGGAAATAATTATAAATAGTCAATCAGTGCTACTGTAACATCGACTCGTTGAAGAGTTACGCTATTTTTAGTTTGTTTGTTTTTTCATGCTTAATGTTTTTTGTGGCGATGTTTGTGCAGCTGTTGAAAATTTATTCCCCCTTTAAAGTGAGGTTACATGTGAAGGTTATGTAATAAATGGTCAATGTGTTTTAACACATTGTCAAAAGTAGCATGTCAAATGTGGCACTGATGCAAAAAGACTCTGAAATAACAGACTTTTAGACTTTCATAGACTGTAGAAGACACAGACACACACAACCACCAAGACGTTTAAACTCATCATGAACCCAGGCTCTATAAATATGCAAATTAGAAGCAGCCCCAGTTCTCCAAACACACACCAACCACTTCGTCATTTGAACTGTTGTTAGATGACCTGCACTGCATACTAGAACATGATATACTCTTATATTTCATACTGTAATAGTATCCACCACGCGATCATTAATAAATCCAGTGAGACTTTCGCAAACTGTATATGCTTATGTGTGTTCTGTATTACTCTTATTGTTTCATCACTTTAACAAGAAAGGTGTGTTTTCAGGATGCCTTTATAAAGATTTCAGTAGAAAACTTCTGTCATTGAAAAAAGTCTGTGTTTGCATACAAGGTTTATGTGCGAGGAGTTTTCTGGCTGTTGAAGCGAGAGTATCAGCTTTGCGAGTGACGGCTCAGTGAGATGTAACATGTGGTCCCCTCAGCGTGTGGTCGGCCTCATTTCTGGAGTCGAGCCAGATACACTGTTTAGCATTATTACTCCCGCTGAAGCTCGGCCAGAATCCCTCCACTCCCAGCTGATAGTGCTTATCAATATTTTACTTAAACAGTGGGAAAATACAGGCTCGCACAGGTAAAATACTGTCTCTAACTGTGTTTGGATTTGTTTTGTGTCATACATACCATTAAAAATATTGTTTATGAAGTCATTTCACTGAACATAGAAATAATTAGGGAATGGATCTACAGTACAGCGGTCCAAAGGGTTCTTTAAAACCTAGTTTTAGATCTAGTTTTTTTATTTGTAACTTCAACTTATTTTTTAATAATAATTAATTTAATAATACAATATTTTTTAATAATAATTAGGAGCAGGGGAGCATGTAGGAGTAGTGCTTAGTATTCCGCCTCACAGCAAGAAAGTCCTGGGTTTGAACCCTGTGCCCAGTGAGGGTGTTTGTGTGTGGAGCTTGTATGGGTTTCCTTTGCATATTCAGGTTTCCTCCCACTGTCCAAAAACATGCACATTAGGCTAATTGGCTGTTCCAAATTGCCCCTAGATATGAGTGTGAGTGTGAATAGTTGTGTGTGTGTGTGTGTGTTGTTCAACTGTTCAGGGTGCACCCAGCCTTCACCCAGAATTGGCTGGAATGGGCTTCTGCCTCCTGGCTTTTTATGTGGTAAAGTACCTACTGAAACACTTTCCTCCAGAAATCTGTCCTGAGCTCAGGGTTGAGGGTCAGATAATTGTGGTTTAGTGGTTAGCATGTCCACCTTACAGCAAAAAGGTCCTGGGTCCAAGTGCCAGGCATGGTGAGGGAATTTCTGTGTGCATGTTTTCCCCGTGCTAGCATGGGTACTCCGGTTTCCTCCCACAGTCAAAAAACATGCACATTAGGCTAATTGGCTGTTCCAAATTGCCCCTAGGTGTAAGTTTCGGTGTGTGTGTGTGTGTGTGTGTGTGTGTGTGTGTGTGTTGGCCTTGCAGTGGTCTGGGGAGCTGTTCAAGGTGTAGCTGCCTTCATCCAAAGTTGGCTGTAACTACTCCAGCCTCCCTGTGACCCTAATAAAGAATAAAGCAGTTTGAAAAATATAGTTAAATGAAAAATAATTAGGAGCATGCTTTAAAATGAGTAATGGCAACGTCCAATTTAAGATCCACAATGTTTACTGGCGCTTTTGCTTTGAAGCATGGCAACCTTTGACCTTTTGACTATGGATTTTAGGCTTATAAATACTATTATTATTATTGTTAAAAAAAAAAGAAGAAGAAGAGAATGAATCTTTTTTCCACTGCTGTATTTTTTTTAATGCAAATACAACAGCGACTGATGACAAAGAGTCTGTTAATAACAGTGACATTTATTGAGATGCTCAGATTTCATTTGGGGCAGATGCATATACACAGATGGTTTGCCTATACTGAAGATTGTCTATATATCAGAACATCCTGCATCAAAATATTTAATGACACAGCTCATAACGACCGCTGGGTTCCTCGTCTATATGTACGATACCAAGCCACACAGTCTTAGCTCTGATTGTCATATTTATGCTCTTAGGCACAAGGGTGCCATGAAAAAGCTTTGGTAATCTCTGGTGTCATAAAAATCATATACTTGTGCTTTTATTTGGTGCAATAAACCTTGCTGTGAAGGGAATAAAGTGTCCATATGGTCTATTGTCTTAAATGTTATGTAAACCATAGTAGTAGATTTAAATGATCTGAACAAGATCTGACACTTCACGAATCACACTTCATATTGCATAGTTGATTTATGCTTCTTAGCAATTTAAAATGTAGATTTACTTTATTACTTGAATATAAGAGACGTACAGACAGATGTTCTGAAGGAAACTGATGTTTTGTGTTAGAAGACCTAACACTGGCGGGATTGTCCCGTACTCACCGCACCCAGTTACATCTTTTCTACGCAAACGAATGCGGCGTATAAAATCTTTCTTTATAATAACTGTGTGAGAAGTTCACAGGCTACTATAGGCCAAGGTTAAGCTTATTATTTTTGATTCCTGTCCTTTTTTGTGTGTTTGACAGAAGAAAAAAAGAATAAGCCACACAGCTAAAACTGATTATGAAAAATACACCACCTTTCAACTGACCTACATAATCCATTATGTAGCAAGCTATTATGGAAATTGCCTTTTGTGGTGCATGTGTTGAATTCAGGGACTCATGCTTCTTCGTCAGAGTTCTAGAGTGCTGCGCTGTTATAGTTTCAACCTATTCAATTAAGTGTTCCAATCTGACTTTATTTTTTTAGCTGTACATATGTTAAATTTTTTTTTTCTTTTCCCTGCTTTTTTTGGGGGATAATATGTCATGAAATGCAGGTTTAGCAGTAGAAGATATTTAAAACACTTGGATTTTTCAGCCAAATAAAGTAAGAGAATACATTTCTGG
This sequence comes from Neosilurus mollespiculum, assembly GCA_030014195.1. Lineage (NCBI taxonomy): Eukaryota > Metazoa > Chordata > Actinopteri > Siluriformes > Plotosidae > Neosilurus > Neosilurus mollespiculum. The sequence continues at coordinate 10,510,733 of JAQMYF010000007.1, forward strand.
TTGGGCTCACTTCGTAAATTCTTTATAATGACAAATACCATTAAGGACTGAAGAGCTGGTAACTCTGTCTATTGATACTTTAGAGAATTAATAAGCTTCCGTACTGTATTTAAGGCTTTTGCTTCTTGTACATTGGAAGCTTTCGTCACACCTAACAATGCTCCATGCTGATTTAAATATTGATACTATTAATATTATTCCAAGTTTCTTCTAGGTTTGCCCTTTATCCTGCGCTACGATGTGCATGTTGATGGTGGGTCTGTACCGGACCCTGCCTAAGCCTCGCTCTAAACCCCAAGCTATGAATAGGAGCCTGCTGACAGTGAAATATGGCTGTGCTATGGACTCCCTCATTTCTAATGAGAACAGAGTGTTCTTGTCCTCCACTCATTCTCAATGTGTTAATTTAACCGAATCAGGGCTGCAAGATGCACCTTTATTCACAACTAAGGGTACTTTCTTGGACGAAGCTATAAAAGGAACAACCATTTTCTTCTTATTCTCTGCCATTTTGTTTAGTGTCGATGTTCATTCTGCTTTGAGTGTAGTAGTTAACATATGGGTATTTTAATAAGTTAAAAAAAAAAACCTTTAATAAATCATGGAATAATTCTTATTCAGATTTGTCTTTGAATATTTGCTCAAAACGGTCAAATTTATTTCCTTTACTCCGTTCTCTACTTTCTACTTTCTCCGAAATGCTAATGCTGTCTCCTCCTGCTGAGCAGAATTTTTTTTTCATACACAGAACTGTATGCAAATCACATCGTTCAATTCCATCAAATAATGTTAAAACCAAAAGTCTATAAAAGAAGTAATTTAATGAATTTTTCAAAAATGCAAATCCGTGTCCGCTTGGAGCCCAGTTTTTCATCAGGCATTAAGCTGAATTGAGTTGGGCAACTTATCTTAATAGTTGATCTGAGTGCAGTGGCTCTGATGAGTATGGAGGCCTCTGAGTGTAATCAACGCTTTGCCTCCTCTAGCGTGGCTTTTTTTTTTGCAGGGACCAACTCAGAATTAGCACCACTCATGCTCCGGTGGACACAAATATGACAGCCGCACCATTGATATACGCAGTTAATTACTTTCAGACGATTATTAAAGGAGCAAGCCTCTCTTCCAATTTTGGAGTCTCCCATAATAGCAGTGGCCTGTTTGAAGAGCCTCAGCATTACAGTTCTCGTGTTCTATAACCCAACTGGGAATAGTTGAAAATGTATTCTAAATATTAACGTCCCATTATTTTGTAGGATTCGGTGGCGTAATGCTTCTTTTTAAGCTATCATTAGGCAGCACGCAATCACCTAGCGGAGCGGTCTATCTCAGTAAATTTAGATTGGCCAGTAGTGCTTTGTCTTTTATTACTTCTGTCCTGCTGAGTGAATGGGGAACATGTCTCTGTGTTCCCACTGGCATCACCTCACAAGACAGATTTGCTTCCTACCACAGAGACAAGCAGTGTAATTAGACCTATGACACTATTAGGATTAAAGCTGATAAAGCTGTCGCATGAACTACAGGCCTTGTGCCCCTCCAATTAACGCTGTATTACAAGACATATCATTATACTACTGTATGTGCAATAGGCACATGCTGAATTTAGTATAAAGTGACACATAACCCTTATGTTTACCCGTGTGTATATATATTTTTAAAATAATAATAACGAATGATCCTTAAAAATAACATTATATTTTATTATACTGCATTATATTATATTATATTATATTATGTTATATTATATTATATGTAAGGGATAATGTACAGCGAAAGGGTCATTATCGTGAAATAATCCCAGGGAGACTCTCACACGCAGACCCTCACACTCACCCTGAAAGTGTTTATCTCACAATAATGACTGGCTTGCTGTACAATATTGCATGGCTACCTAAAAAATATTGATTAAAAAAGAAAGGTTATATTGCTTTCACTAATGACATGCCTCCACACCAATATTTTATTATTAAAAAAAAAAAACTACAATGCTGATTACTGTAATTGACCAATCAAAATCAAGTATTCAAAAAAGCCATGCAATATGCATATTATATTAACAAATGTTATATGGCACTGTCCAGGGTGTACTCTGCTCTCACACAGAGTCGGCTGAGATGGGCTCCAGTCTCCCCGCGACCCTTATTAGAATTAAGCATTTCAGAAAATGAATGAATGAATGTTATATGGCAGGCAGCATGGTGGCGCAGTTGTTAGCATGTCCACCTCACAGCAAGAAGGCCTGGGTTAGATTCACAGGCTCGGGCATTTCTGTGTAAAGTTTGCATGTTTTCCCTGTGCTTGTGTGGGTTTCCTTCAGGTACTCTGGTTTCCTCCCACAGTCCAAAAAAAAAAAAACATGCACAGTAGGCTAATTGGCTGTTTCCAACCACCCCAGGTGTGTGTGTGTGTGTGTGTGTGTGTGTGTGTGTGTGTGTGTGTGTGTGTGTGTGAATGGTTGTATGTGTGTTGGTGCTGCAGTGGTCTGGCAAGTTCTTCAGGGTGTACCCCGCCTTCACCCAGAGTCGGCTGACGTAGGCACAAGCCTCTCTGCGACCTTAATTAGGTTTAAGCGACTTAGAAAATGAATGAATGAATGCTATGTGGCTCTTACAGGATCTGTTTAACTCACTATCTAGGGATTAAAAGACAGTTATCCCGAGTGGTTAATGCTTGAATCAAAACACTCTCGGTTTGGCATGGTCATTGTTTCTGAAGTTCTAGAAATTTAACAAAATGCCACGCACAAAAAATGTGCTTTAAAAGATAAAATAGCATTATATTCCAAAGATGCCATTGAGAAGCATGCGTGAGCATTATGATGGAGCAGGTGTGCTCATTGTCACGCATAAAATTGAAATTTTATTTTTATTCGAAATCAAATTTGAAGTCGACCATAAAGCTGGAGACAGCAGTAAGATTTCCAGGAAATCTTAATGGCAATACCAGGATGTAAACCTTTTTAACATAAGATACCATGGGCCAGGTTGAGGCAGATAATTGTTAGTTAGGTTTTGATTTGGAGCATATGGAGCACAATCTAGAGAATGTGATACTGGGTAATAATTTTACAAACACTTTAAATGGCAACCCTTACTTATTTTTTTATTTATTCAGCACAGGCATTGAAGTGAATGGCACGGAGGGTGTATAATTACATCAATTTAAATGGACATTATTTTAGCCTGCACTAAACAAGCCACTGGAGCAGAAAATTGTCCAGTTTCATCCACACTCACTATAAACACCTCAGGAAATATGATGATTTCCCTCTTCGTTTCTTCTGTAAATCCCTCAAGTGTTTGCCCATTCTTGAGCACTCAGTGGTTTTGTATAAGGCTTAAAATACACCACACAAAATGTCATCCTCTGGTTTTTGCCCTGACTATAAAAATGAAGCTTGGTGTACAAAATAGGTACATTGTTTTGTTTCAATGGTTCCATTGGGGTCCTCAAAATAACCACTTAAAAATATGTTTTAGCTGATATTAAAAGTATTCCCAAGAATGCTTGTGTCAAATCATCATAGCATTTCGATTACGGGGCATGCCTTATTACCGGATAATTAGAGAAGCAATATTAGAATCAGCAGATCAGTATTTCTTTAGTGTACCATAAAGGGATTTTAACCTGCAGTTCCTTACCATGACATATCTTCTCCACTGTGCACCACCACTGACTTTTTTATTATGTGACAATTACCAAGTATTGCATAGAAAATCACAGAAATTTTATCACTGATATTAGCAATATTATATCGTATGACAATACCATTATACCAGTATGACAAGTGTGCTGCTTCTCTGATGTGTGTGTGTGTGTGTGTTTGGATAGTGATGGCTTTGAAATATGGACAGGGCAGGATGAGAGATATTAGCATTTTAGCTGCAGTCATAAATCCGATGAAAAGATGGAAGAGGAAAGGAACTGGAGATTGATAGACTTTACATTTAGTAACAACCTGGAGCAGTAGCGAAGTTTTATTTTGCCCTTAGGGTCACCTTCCAGAGAGAGGGGTCTGACCAAAACACCAAGTAGTTTAATATAGAAGTGTCACAGGCAGGTAACATTAAGAGTGTGTGTGTGTGTGTGTGTGTGTGTGTTCACGTGGTTGACCTTGGTATTATAGTGAGTGTGATGAGAAGTAATGCAGTGCCTCTTTCTTGATAGATCTGTATTAGACTGTTCACATGGTGCATGCAGAAACCCATCTGACAATGATGGATCTTTGTATATTTCACACAGAGCGTGTATGTCCGAGGGGGGTGGACAGGTGTACTGTCTCCTGTGCGCATGCTAATAGAAATCGGAGGGGCAGTTTAATTTAGCCTTTATTCAATAGTGTATTGTGTCTTCTTTTCTGCTAATAATGTTCATTTTCTTTCACTGTGTATTGGTTTTTACATTAATATGAAATGAATCTTTTGACTTCAAAGCACAGGAAGTGAGTATCAGAGTCTATTTGAATTTAAACATTTTACTCACACACTTTTTAAAGCATCAATAAGTGAGTAAGTAACTGAGACACTCCAAGTAGCCTGAACATCTTCGTGACTAGAAGTACTGTAGATTTCAAACAGTTTTTCCTCAGCTACCGTGTTGCTCTTGGTTGTGGACAATGCTAACTAAGACATCGCTCTAAACTGTCATGGGTAAAGAACTGGGCTGAGATTTGGTCAGTGTGAAAGGCCGTAGCTTCTGATTTACCTTATTTTAATTTCCATCAAAATTTTCCTTCAATGTGCTTTTGTGCTCTGTGCCATCAGAATTCCCTCAATTCTAAATCAAAATATTTCATAATAGCTTATAAAAGGATTATTCAGAATAACTTTTGTAATGATTTACACTGACAGTTCACTCTAGAGGGACAAGTGGGCAAATTCCATGCAAACAAAATGCCCCCACGCCAATGAGCATAATATTTTTGGCTTTCTGCAGTGTTACAATGTTTTTCCAGACCATGGCATCACTGCCAAATAGTGCCATTGATCCTGACTACCTTCTATGTGACAGAGACCCTTAATTGGCTTGGAATAAAAATACTGAATTTACAAAACCCAGAACCTTAAAAAAGAAAATAGTTTTTTTTTAATTGAAATGTTTTATTGATATTTTTGCATAGATGCACATTGTGTGTGCATTTGAAATGAACAAAAGTATTTATTTACATCAGTAATAAGTATAGTCCCATATAAGATAATGCACCCAACAGACAGGTGTGTTCAGCTGAAACATGGCGTGAGCAGCATCATCAGTATACAGATATGTCTTATGTTGGGGACAATAAAAGGCCTTGAGCTGAAAGGCTAGGACTTGAACTCAGGACCTTCTTGCCATGAGGCAGGTGTGCTAACCACTACGCCACCATACCGCTGCCTTAGAAATCAGTTTCAGCAGTGTGGCACCCACAGCCAATTTGTTCCTGAGCCAAGGAATATCCGTGAACTCTGCAAAGTGCTTGTTGGTGGAAGAATGGGACCACAGTCCACAAGCCTCAATCAATAATCTCATTCACTCTGTGAAGGAGATACACTCAGCTACAGAATGCAAATGGTGGTTGTACATGCTACTGAAAGTGTAACTTTGGATACCGGCTCCCTCTGTCACCAACTGTATTTCATTTCATTTTTTGATGAAGGTGTCTGCATTGTTCCACATTGGTAATTATCTCCACTAAGGGTTGTTCATCGTTTGTGTCTGTGACCACGATAACTCGAAAACTAATGGACAGATTTCCACAAAACTTTAACCAAATGTGGGTTTTTTCCATTATTTAAAGTTAGGAAAGCAACTCAAAAACTTTACAGAAGATCCAGAAATTTGCAGACCATTTTCTGACCCAGGCCAGTTGCTTGCGCAATGAGCCCAAGGCTTTATCATTCCCTTTTTCAAGCTCTCTGCATTCAGATTTAACATTAGAGTCAATCAGTGCAATGTGACTTCCAGGTAAATCCATAAGGGTAAAGAGCAAGATGCAGCACTCCTGACTTTTGATCAGATATCCTATACATTTCACGCCTAGCCCAGGATCGCACTGGAAAAGCTGCCTAGAGGAGGGAACTCTTTGCTTAAATGACAGGTGACTGGATGTGTGACACACATCTTAGTGCTCATGGTCCCTTTAACAGTCGACACAAAGAAGCTGTCAATTCCCCCTCATGCTCACTCTCTCTGAGAGCAATCTATCTGTCAAGGTACGGTGGGAGTGCTCTGACAGTGCACTGACCTTGAGTGCTTCACATTGATTTCCAGTACCATCATACAGATGGGGGTAGTACAGAGGGGTTTCTTACATGGCCGCCTGCCTGTAGGTGTGATTGGGAACAGATTTCCGAAATTCCGATACGGCACCACCTGCCCAGGATGATGGATCACCTTCCTCTATCCCATCAATCCTCACCTGCGGGTGAGAGGGTGACACCTGTGTGAAATTTATCATCATATATGACATCTCTGTATCCAGCCAATAACAGCACTCGATTTGTAAACAAAACTCCGCCCAGAGTGAGTTTCGCCAGAAGGAGTCTTGTGACAAAACACTCGAAAGGTTATTGTACTGTTCATGTCAGTATATGTAAGTGTGTGTAAAATCTAAAGCCATATAAAAGTTTATCATTTAGAGTTTGACTGACTGCTCTTCTGAATTATTCTCATCCACAGACTATGATGGATATTAAAGCATTTTTCATGCACGTGTATATTTAACAGGGTATATTAATGTCCCATTCATCCACCCAAAAAGAAAAAAAATGCAAGGAAAGCATAAAGGAGAGTCATGTGGCCATGAATGCACTAATTTAATTAATTTCCACATCTCCCCCTCAAGATTTTATGGATACTTAAGAACCTTCTGTTATTTTTATGACTTCAGGAAGTCAAGTGTGAGCTATCTTACATTACATTGAGTCAATTCTTTCTACTTAACCATTGATGATTAGCCAATGACAAAGTGTATAGTCTGTAAAGAGCTCCAAAACAGTTCTGCATGAAAGAAAAAGTGTATTGTTGTTGTTGTTTTTTAAAATGGGTCACCTTGCCTTTAGTAAGCACATTCTCTTTGGTACAGTCAGTAAGCACTATTTCTATGGTACCAAAACCCCTACCAAAAACAGCTAACATACACTGCCCAGTCCAGAAAAGTCCTGCATTCTATTATTCTGCTGAACTGTCTTTAGACTTGATGACATCATCATGGCATTGTTGCTTTAGTTGGTCTGGTCGAGGCTCAGCAACATTATGTGGCAATAAAATGAAGTCAGCTGATGCCTTGAATGTAGTGAATGACCAGGTTTTCATATCGATGGGCTTTTTCTTCTTTGAGGGCACACAAATAAAATAGATAATAAATAAAATTAGGGCTCAGATAATGAAAGAGCAGTTCATGGAGCATGAGGAATAAATTTCACACATGAACTGGCACCACAGAGTCCTGACCTTAACCCTATTGAAAATCTTTCTTGAGAAGACTTTATGGAGTGGTTCGATTTTCCTGTCATCAACTCTGAATGGAAATGATGTTTGTCGAAACAATGCCATGGTGATTACGTGCTGTAATCAAGGCTAAGGAAACAAAATATTAGCATGTGTGATTTTTCTTTTTTTTAACCAGGCAGTGTATAGTCCTGTGTTCGGAAGTGTACTCAAAACCATGATATGACTCAGCTATTGTTGTTCATAATCCTCTCCTCCTTCTCTCCATCTCATTAGCTGCAAAAACTAAAGAGCTTACAGCACACAGGCCAATCAGCAATAAGACTCCAAAAAACACAACGGTGCTTGGAATACATGACACTTTTTGTGTGTGTTCTCTTGCCTTTCCTCACATCGCCTCCCTTGCTTTCTCCAAGCCCCAAATGGATTAGGTGTCATCAAAGGCTAAGAAGTGTTACCAATTGATTTCTATATCAGCGCATTGTTCCTATAAGTAGAACTTGGACTCAAAGCTGTGTGCTGGGTTTTGATATGTGTGTGTGTGTGTGTGTGTGTGTGTGTGTGTGTGTGTGTGTGTGTGTTTTTAGATGATGCACTGTGCATATGAAGCAGTGTTCGCCAGATGTACAGTGAGTCTTTTAATCAGTTGAGAAGATGAGTAAGGCTATTGTTCTCTCTGCCTTTTCTGCATCTAACGGCTGACAAAGTCTCAGCTGTGATTAGTGCTTAATGCTAAGCTGCACAGTACTGATTCTTAAGCAGCTCGATTTACTCAGCACTAATTGCGAGCCAGGGATGTACCAGTTTGAGCACTAAATATAATTTTTTTTATTAATTTATATTGAATACCTCTAAGTTTATTGTCAAAGTGTGGGGAGAATTTTGTAGTCTGTGCTTCTCAAGGCAAAATTTTCCACATCAATCCACTGCTATCAGCTTTACAGTACCTCTCAAAAATACTCAGTGACCAATCTGTGTGTGTGTGTGTGTGTGTGTGTGTGTGTGTGTGTGTGTGTGTGTGCTCACACACATAGGTTCTGTCTGAAAGAGAACATGCTGCCATATTTCTTCATGAGAGCAAACACTTCCAGCTGAATCCAGCGCTGGAATAGCCTGTCAGGGGAAATGAGAACAAGTAGTTTCAGCACTGTGCAGGACACAAATTCTTTAACCACCAACATGCTTCCTAACACTAAAGCGTGTCCCTAAACAAACTGGACAACTCCTCATGTTGCACCTTTTAGAATGCCTTTACAGACAGATAACTTTTGCATCTATTATATGATGATAACAGTAATGCATATTGCTAAATAGTTTTTTTTGTTTGTTTGTTTGTTTTTGTGCACTTTATGTGCACTTTATGTGCACTTGCAATCAGCAGCAGAAACCCTTGAAATGTTTCAGCATGCCAACAGCAATGAAGTAATAAGCCATCCGAGGTGTTTTGAGTAGCATACGTGCTTCAAGAGGGGATGGATGTCAATGGAGGATGACGTTTTATCCCTCCTGCTGCACTAATGCCACTCAGAACACGTCATTTTGCTCATTGCTTCATTGCCGTAGGCTTGTTGAAGAATTTCAAGGATCTCCGCTGCCAGTATCTCAAGTTTGAGACAGAAGTTGATGTTTGCTGTCTGTTCCATAGAAATATTGTAAATGCACACATGCATGTTGTCTTTAAAATGCATGTAACACAGGTCCCGGTATTGACAGTATGGCACCATACTCTCGACAGTTTCTCCTGCTGTATGCAGATGCCGTGCTCTGTTGTCCATACCACTCAGATATGTTCCCACCACACCTTAAAAAAATTTGTGTAGACGCAGTAAGAACCTGTACAACATAGAAGGAATGCAGTAGAAACTTTTAAGGATGTGATATGATCTCCATGGACGTGGAGGGATGTAGTAATGATGTAACTAGTAGGGACACTACATAGTACTTACTGACATAGTATAAGCATGGCCTGGACTTGTTGAACGTAGATGTGAACACTTGCATAGCTAACTAAAAGCACAGAACTTGGCATGGTATTTATAATGACCGAATGGAAGCAGTGAAAACATTGTAAGCGCATGAGGTTCAGTCTGATTGGTGGCAGTAAGAACGTACTGAGTGCTGAGAATGAACTGGACATGGTGTGTGGGTAATCATGTGCAAATGGTACAAAATTAGCGGGAACATGTTGGATGCAGTGAGAACCTGGCATGGACGATGGAACATTAAGGACGTTGTGTGAACCCCTTCCCTGCTGCATACGTTTCAAAATGGCAACATTTTCAGGACGCAGTGTAGTATTCATGGTCATCGCCTGAGTGTGATGCGACTCTACAGGGACTGCTCCGGATCTTTCAGCTCACACCTCATATTCATTGAGAATTTTAGCCAATGAACATATTTTCTTACAATAAATGTTTTGAAAGAAATTCCATGAGATGTTAATGTGGGATTTTATTACACTTTCCAATAAGGAAGCATTACAGCAATTCTGGTAACTCAGTGGTGCAGTGAGTTGTGTTTCTGACTGTTTATTGTCATTTACATCCTTTATAATTAGGTTTCAAGTCAGCTGTGAAATGTGTTGAATTGTTTTTATATCACACCTGCACTACATAAGTACTGAATAGACTTTAGTCTGAAAAACACTGTAATACCTGAAAGCCACATTTTTCCATAATGTCTTCTATTGCAGCCTGCAAAATTGGCACATCTCAGGTATGCCTTGTCTGTGTTGTGGTCTTTGCTGACACCTTCCAGAAGGTCTTATGATGTCCCTCTCATGCTTCCATTCTCCCTGCTCTTCCTCTGTGCATTCTGCTATCATCCACTGCATTCCCGCATTGACAGAGGAGTAATTTGAACTCCATCTCCCAGGGGTCCACTCCTTTACTTCCTGCTCCTCGAATAAGCAGTGTATTGATTAGATATCAGCTGGTAATTGGGCTGCAATCTCTCTCTCTCTCTCTCTCTCTCTCTCTCTCTCTCTCTCTCTCTCTCTCTCTCGTGACTGAGATGTATGACGGCTGTGACAGGGAATGGATACCCCCACTGATGCTGGTAAATAGTCTGTTGGACAAAATATCTTCCCTAAACAGTTGTCTTGACAGGCTCAGGCCTTTTTTCTCTCTCCTTGTGAACGCAAAGTTACACATCATTAGTGTCACCTGGAGGAAAAACCTATACTGTATTTATGTACAAAATATAGCTATTACAGCTGTTTAAAATAAGTTACATTAGGGGTGTATTTAAGTCCAGGCAGGCTTTTTTGGAGCAGATGTTTGCACTTGTTTACACTGGGACTCAACAGACTGAATATCTTACATCTCTGTAAGCTTTAAGGTTTTAAGCTTAATCTGTGTAGATTTTCTGTTTAGGAGCTTGTTATCAGGATTATGATGGGCTGCATCATGTGTTGCAGATGAGCAAATAATTATTAATTATGCACCAAAGGCATGGAGGGTGTAACAGATTATTACCTTTCACGTGAGCTATGCGGAAGGTACTGTGCACTAACCAATTTTTGTTCCGCAAGTAATTGCATGTGTTTGTCTGTCCGAAGTCTACGAGTGCGTGCTTGGTCCTAGTAAGTTATTACCTTTGGTGTGAGCTATATATTGTTCATGTTATTATTAATGGACATTTAAGAGCTTAGGAAAATTGTACTAAAGTAAAGTAATATTAGGATCATTACATTTACATAGACAGGAAGTTTCCAACAGGTCTAATGCTGGAATCTAATTAGATAACACTGGTTTTCAGCCAAAATGCTTCTAAAATAAATATAGTCAAACTTTCCTAATTTTGGGCCGCTGGGAATGAAACTGACGTTTAAAATTGCTGATTGGCTCTAGTTTTTCAGTTATGGTACTGGGTCAGCATTTACAACCCTGACTTAGGAATCATGAAGGATGGGTGTGTTAGAAAGGGAAGGGATCTGAATTTAAATCAGAAGTCAGTAAATACATCTTTGACTGAATCTAGGAATAAACTTTAGGTCAATAGGTTCAATGCCAGAACATTTACTTCAGGTGCAGTAGGTCATGGGTTCAAAGCCTGGACATGGTGGTGGTTTGACAAGCACTTAATTTTCCACGTAAAATTGCAGTGTTTTTACAAAAACTATTTGTCGATATATATTATACAAATATTATAATAATCATCAACAACTGGATTTGAAAATTACTTTTATTCTTTTTTTTTTAGACAAAATGATAAATGATACAATCTGAAGCTGGTATTGCATCGTAATGTCCTTAGAAGTCATGACTAATGCAAAGTTAAGTCTGTTAACTAAACCTCCATCACTTTGCTGAACAGATTGCTCTACATCAACCCTAGAAACCATATACATGTAGTTTCATGTTTGATATAATTATGTAGAAATCAAATGTAAAAAACTTAAATATCTTGGAAACAGTAGCCAATCAGTATAAAATCCAGAAGAAATATCACATTTTGTTTCTGAAGCAGACAACTACTAACAATATGTGTACTGGTGTAATTAGAAGTTCAACTTTGTCATCAAGTTAGACAGAGTATGCATGTGTCTGAGGACCCTTAACACGAGAAAGGGCAGGGACAGTGTGTGTTCGCTCCATAAGTCATTCATTTTTGTGAAACTGACTATCATTTAGCTCAGTGACAGGCTTCTGCTTACCCACAACTGGCAATGGATAAACAGTAAAGAAAATGAATGAGTGTTTGGGTGTTTCTGCATGATCTATTGTGCCCAGATGAAATCCTCATAGAAATCCTCTGCCAATGAGGAAACAAAACCTAAATGCAATTCTTGGTCTGCCACCCCTTCATTATCTTGACCCTCAACTGGGTCTTAACATTGGGTAAGGTTTAGATATTCACAGCAGCAGAAAAGCAACTAAAACAGATAATCTGATCAAGGGAATGTGTGGTTTCTTCCCAGGGTCTCTCAGGCAGAACAGACACAACGTGCCAAAGCAGCCATTTACCTCCCAGAAAAATGACTTTTAAAAGCCGCCACTGCTCCCCAGCTCTCCCTTAAAACAACATTTGACAAAGATCTCATTTGGATGCTCAATATTGCCATCATCAAACAGTCAGCCATCTCAGCCAACCTGTTCATAATAGCAACATCACTTGTGCACTGCACTTCGATTACAGCTCCATGAGGACCATTTGCTCCCATAGATAGTACACAGGAAGTGCTAGGAATCGAGATCTTTGGGGCTTCTTTTCTGTTGATTAAAAATGAAAACATTTTCAAAGGTTTGTATATAAACTTTGGAGCACATAGAACACATTTCAGTTTGTCCCTACAGCAGAAGAAGTGCAGAATCAGATTGACACTAATGAACCACTGATCACATGTAAACCTTCCACATGTAGTTAGCCACTTGATGTGTTACGTATCACATGGTTCTCCACATACGGACTTTAGTTTCTGTGTTTTACAGTATTATTCATCATTCATTAATTCATCTTCAGCAACTGCTTTATCCTGGTCAACACTGAAGTGGATCCAGATCCTATCCTGGAAACCCTGTGTGAGGCAGGAATGCACACTAGATGGGATGCATCCTTCTACTGCAGCTTTCACTTCTACGGTGACATAGAGGTAGCACTCTTACCTCACAGCAAGAAGATCCTGGGCTTGAGCACCATACCTGGTGAGAACGCTTCTGTGAGCAGTTTGCATGCTCTCCCAGTGCTTTCATGGCTTCCCTCTGAGTGCTCTGGTTTCCTCCCACACTTCAAAGACATGCATATTAAGCTAATTGGCTACTTTTAATTACCCATATGTATGAATGTGAATGTGAATAGATGTTTGTCCTCGGAAATAGGTTCTGCAGAGGGCTTGTAATCCTCTTCCTTTAAAAACATACATTGCAGCAAACCATAAAAGAGTCCAAATGCACCCAATGGTATAGACTGGGATAGACAGATAGATACATAGTTATATGTAGCACACACACACACGCACACACAGATATATATATATATATATATATATATATATACGCGTGTGCGCATGTAATACTTAATGCTTCAGTTCTCAGGATTACATCTGCATTGCATTTATCTTCAATCATGTCACCCTTTCTCGCTGCAGTGCTCTCTATCTACTCTCTGTCTTATATAACTCATAAATAATGGCACTGTATGTATGTTTACACCCTGCAGTGTTGCATGATTCATGTCTTTCATTGTTACTACTGTTGTGCACATTCCCAGACACGTTTTAAATGTCTGCACTGATGGCCGATATGGGAGCATTTGAGGCCCTGGCACAAATGTATTTGTGGATTGTATATCTCCCCTGTTCATGTGGCCCGCTACAATTTCTCACGTGTTCCGCACTGTTTGCTAGTGATGGATAGCCAGCACTTGGCCTCACACACTGTTGTTGGCTGTGTGTCTAATAAACTAGTGGGGGAGATTCTGCTGCTGTTGTTTATATAAGGTAACACTATCTCCTCTTGGGTGAGGTGAATAATACTCTCAACCTTTATTTAAATAATTCCTAATTCTTGCTAGCAGTTTATCATAATGTGAGCATGTAAAATTTGCAGGGCAAATATAGAAAGGGCCTTTGTGAACAGACCAGTACAGTAACACCCCCCCCCCCCCCTTCTTCTCTGAGATGACTCTTGGGAATGTTGCCATCTCTGGAGCTGTTGTTCATATCTCTGTATCAGTTCTGGAAGGAGGCCAGGTTCCTCGGGCCAGCTGGGAGAGGAGTAAGAAGAGCTAAAGACCGTAAGTAGCTGCCACAACAAATAAATTCTCAATGTAAAAAAGGACAGCGGATCCATGGAGTAGGTGCAGAAAGAGAAAACTGGGTAATCCAAGAGTTGGAGGGCTGTGCCTTCAGGGAATTGGAGTCTTTCGCTCACTCTTATACTCACATACACACGTATAGGGCCTGGACCTAATCCAGACTTCAGTCAGTCATCCATGTTTGCTGAAATGTCACTGCATGTTTGTCCTTCTCCAGTTACTGTATCTCTGTGTGTATTTGTGTACGCATTCCTCTTTTGCACATGCAGTACTTTCTACATGGGTACACTTGATAGTTTTTTACAGTCAAACCATAATCTAGGATTATACCCAATCACCTGGTCTTTTTGTCCTCCCTTTATTCTCCTTCCACTACACACTCTAGGTTGTTCAGTATGAGGGTTGTTCTCCCAGGTCTTGTCGACACTTATTTAAAAATTCTCCAGATGACTGCTATCCAAGACATGATTCTTACAGCCAGTCTGTTCCCTGTGTGAGACATTACGCATAACTTTTCATAACGCATAAGCTCTCCTGCAGTGAAGTGATAGTTGAGCCAAGTTGCCTATATTTTACTCAGAGCTGCAAAGCCTAAATTCATACTTCTTGTCTTCGTTGGTTTAAACACTTAATTTTTTTCAGAATGGCTTACAAATAAGCATTTGGGTTGAAGAGCCTTGCTTAAGGTCCCAGCAATGGCAGTTTGGCAGTACTGAGGATCACTGACCACAGTTAGAAAATTATCACCTTGCAGTTAATGCAGTTAAAATAAAGCAGCTTTATGTGAATCAGGTACTCATGGCTATCTTTATTTACAGATGTCTTCATTTGTAGATATGACTGTACTCTTTTTAAAAAATGTTCATACTTCTGGTTAAAATTGTTGTTTTTGTTTTTTTTTTTTCTTCGTATTTTGGTTAATATATTTAGTGGGGCTGGGCATAGGCATGGAACATGACTTTCATGGCTGGACAGAATAAAAACATACAGTCCAAGTCAGGTACGTAAACAAACTTTTACCTCGCAAAACAACACCAAACATTAACAGGAACACAGAACATGAAATTGTTAAACGGTTAATTAAACTAACAAGACTGGTGATACAAACGAATGTGGAAATCAGCTAATGGTAAGCAATGAAACTAAAACTCAGTGTTAACCTTTCCTGCTTTCACTCCACATCACAGTAAGGAAATGAAAGGGAGACTTATTTATTTATTTCCTCCAGGAATAAAACTGATTCAGCAGTTAAAGGAGCTGTGCTACTCTTTAAACACCAGCCTTAGACACCTATCAGTAGAGTTATCTGTCAAAAGCTCCGCCTTCACGCAGCACCTAAATGTTTATAATAAACTATGTGTTACATTTTTTATGGCAGTCCCAAAGAACAAAGCCAAGTAACTGAGTCAACATTTAAAATTATACAGAAAATCCTAGCACTAAATTTTGTGCTTGACAAAACTTCACCCATATTGTGATTCTTGAAATATACACAGCATGACCAAACACCTCTGGACACCTGACCCTCACACCCATTCTTGTTGAACATCCATTCCACATGTAGCCCTTCTTTGTTGTTATACTAACCTCCACTCTTCTGGGAAGGATTTACACTAGATTCTGAAGCATGGCTGTGCCTCTGTGAAAGCCACTTCAGTTCTTACTCTCCAAACTTGGCCAAGCCTGGTGTCATGGTCCTCACATTGTGCACAGGAGCATTGTCATACTGAAAGGGTTTGGCCCTCTTAGACCTACTCCACATGTATGCATGTACTTTTTTAAATGTTTTATTTCCACCTCTGCTCTTAAAACAATCCTGTCTGCACATTTAGATCTGTATGAAAATGCTAAAAAATGCTGTCTTTTTATGTAAACAAAAAGGATAATGGCACATGCTGTGATGGCGAAACCACAGAGATAACAAGCTTCGCCCTGGAAGAGGTTTGGCTAAAGGTCCATTTTCATTGACCTAAAGTTCAATTAGCATTTAGATCAAAGGCCAAAGTGCAGAAAGAGATATTTAAAAAATTGTAATTTGTAATTAAGGCAAATTTGAGCTAATTTCTTCCAACTTTGTTCCAACGATTCAGGGAGGAACCTTATTGTATGGGCGTGATAGACTGGTGTCCACTGACTTCTGTACATATAGCAAATGCTAATAACCCAAATTGAAATTATATATATATATATATATATATAT
>JAQMYF010000007.1:10555433-10562822 GCA_030014195.1 Neosilurus mollespiculum
TTTCTTCCCACAGTCCAGATACATACACATTAGGCTAATTGGCTGGTCCAAACTACCCTTAGGTGTGAGTGTGAGTGTAAATGTCTGTGTGTGTTGGCTCTGTGATGGACTGATGTTCAGGGTGTACCCCGCCTTCTCCTAGAGTCGTGACCCAAGTAGGATGAAGTGGTTCGGCAAATGAGTGAATGAATAATGAGTGTGTAGGAAAAGAATAAATTTAATAATAAATTATTATTAATGAAATAATACATTTTAAAATAAGAAGAGTATACACACAACCTGCACAAAAACCAACATGGAGCTTATGAATGAAAGTAGAAATGCACAAAATGATAATGCTTTATAAAATGTATTTCATATACAGTTTCCAATTAAAACTCAGGTTTTAAAAATATTTTTTAAAGCCTTTTTATCTTTTTGAATATATGAGTTGAATAATAATAATGCTGAGAAGCTTTTGCCCAGCAATCTGTACCAATCTCAAAGAGCTTTTTTTTTCATAGACAGGTAACTAAGATGTACATGGATGTATTGCCTGTGTTTAGTGACCTGCACCCTGGTGCGCTCCCTCACTCGGCTCTGAGTCCCTGTGTAGAGGTACAATAAGTAGCCTTGCGCCCTCTGGTCAGTTCATCTGTGTCTACCTCAGCTAAGGATGAATGTGTCTGAGATGAGGGGACCATCCATATTGCTCTCTCTCTCTTTCTCTCTCTCTCTCTCTCTCTCTCTCTCCCTCTCTCTCTGCCATCCCTCCATCTCTCCCTCCCTTCTTTGCTCTCCGTGACACTCTTACTTTTATTCCAGCACTTGCAAAACCCAAAGCTGGAAATTTAATGGCACATATTTCCCAGGCAAGGCTGTAGGAACAGGGTGCCTCTTCCCCCTTGTTAGCTTGATAAATAACTTCTCTGGCCAGAAAGTGCTGAATTTTAGGTTTCTATGTCTATTTTCTGCAGGCTGACATTAATTTTGCGTGCTCTGCAGGAACTAACTAACAGAAATAAATAAATAAGGCAATGAGAGGACTGAGGCGCGTGCTGCCGGCCCATTATGTGGTTCCTGTACACACACTCATGGATGCCCCATTTGTTGGCAGATGGGCAGCTTATTTATTTATTTATTTATTTTAACTATTTGGTTTGTGAGAGTTTGTATTGTTGTTGCTTTTTATTTGTTGTAATAACGTTAAATTAGTCACAGTCTGCATGTATTACTTGTTTAATAAAAAAGAATAATAATATATCATAATGATGAGAATAAATAAAATGAAATAGTATTAATACTTGTATACAAATTCACACGTACAAAACAGAAATACACACTCAGAAAATCTTTAATAGACATAAACACACAAAGCCATCAGCAAACACACAGTATGTCTTTGTATACAGTACACACAGCAGACCACTCACACTCTCTCTCTCTCTCTCTCTCTCTCTCTCTCTCTCTCTCACACACACACACACACACACACACACACACACACACAGATACATACACCTGTATTGTCTATATCTCATAATAAGCAATTATTGATAATAGTGCACATTTATTAATGATTAATTATTTTGTTACATGCCATGCATGTTACAATCAGCATTCACTGTCTAAGGACAGTTACAAACATACTCACACATGTGTGTGAGTCATGACCTGTACTGCTTTTAATTCAGTCGAGAAGTTATTGTAGCTTGGCGATGTTTAACTAAGTATGTAATAATAATAATAATAATAATAATAATAATAATAATAATAGCAGTAGGAATTACAAAAAAAGAGTGCCTCTAAATCAGTGCTAATTACAACATGTGTAAAGACCTTATGATAATGGTGTATAGCTGAAGCATTAACAAGTAATAATGCATAAAAAAGTATGATAGTGAAAGAATCATGCGAGTAGCTATGTGTACAGTTAAATGTAAAGTGAGGACTCATCCAAACACCCCCTAGGAAAAAAGTGCATTTCTGCATACGGATGAAACAAGATACAGGGAATGACCTCTCATTTTCTCTCTCATTTTATTAGATTTGCCAAAACAAAGTGTTTGAAATGCAGAGAAATAAACAATGAAAATCCTTAATGTTGCATTTGTTCAGCTCTGAAGTGCATAACTGTCATCTACTTGGAATTAATGATTAAACTAATAAATTAGGTGACAGGTCTTTAAAGATCTTTGAACAAAAGTATGATTTACACAATTCCATCCCTACTCCAAACATGATCAATCTGTCTGGACATGTTTAATGTTGAATATCTGCTTGGTGATTTTTAATACCTGAGCTATGAGGCTGATTTTGCTAACATGTTAGAGCTAATTGCTTATATGCTGTAATTAATTTTATGTAAAACGAAATAGCAAAAGAGATTAGTATTAAAATCCAGCTGAAAGGATAATATTATTTGAGGGTTCAGTTCCTTTGTTTTTATGTTGCTGGATATGTGTGATGTACTTTTCTCCATTGTAGTATTGTAGTAGAGAACATGCAGTGTGATACAGTGAGATACAGTGTGATAGACACCACAGGAGCAATTCGAGGAGATTAATTGGTGCAGTTTGAGGCACGTGTGTGGTCAATTCAGCAGGTGGTAAACTGATAGATATGTTTACCTTTAAATAACATTAGCCTCAGTACTGGACTAAAGAAGCAAACTTCTGAAAGCAAACAACCCGACTAGGTGACTACATTTTATATTTGGTATGCTATATGGGAATGGCGCAATCTGATTGGTATTGGATAATAGATGGTCCCTGAGATGAAATGTCCACCTTGCCTTTGGCAAATAAATGTTTTATATATAACATTATATGGGCTGAACAATGGCATAGTGGTTAGCACAACGTCAGCAAGAAGGCCTGGGTTTGATTCCTGGGCTCGGGCGCTTCTGTGTGGAGTTTGCATGTTCTCCCCATGCTTGCGTGGGTTTCCACCTGGTACCCCTGCTTCCTCCAACAGTCCAAAAACATGCGCAGTAGGCTAATTGGCTCTTCTAAATCGGCCCTAGGTGTGAGTGTGAGTGTGAACGGTTGTATGAGTGTTGGCCCTGCGATGATCTTGCGAGCTGACCAGGGTGTACCCCGCCCTCGCCCAGAGTTGTCTGAGATGGGCGCCAGCCTCCCCGCGACCCTAATTAGGATTAAGCAGCTTAGAAAATGAATGAATAACATTATATGAGTGGAAATATGGTAAAGTGTTATAAAAGTGTAATACACAGCTTTCTCATTTTTGTGTCCAGTCCACATAAGTAACATATAAGTCACAAAGTGGTGGAGCCAAGTGGTAGAGCTAAAGAAGGGAATTGGGTTTGGGCCTTTGTGTCCTTAACACAGAGAGGCTTCAACCTGAAAGAACTCTATAGTCCATCTGTAATATAAATCAGTCTGTACAGTTGTCTAATGACAATTAGATGCATATTTGTAATTTACAGAGAAAAATAATAGAAAATCCCTCAGTACTTATTATTGGATGGTGCCCCTCCACAGTACCTGTATCAGTTTCCACTAAAAAAGCAACGTTTGCATAGGATTAGAGCACAGTTGCTCAGCAATAGCTATTCATCTTAAATGCCTGATTAAATTTTCATGAGAGAAAGGAGAAAAGAGTGATAAGGGGAGCAGCGGGGCTTGTGAACATTTTTAAAAGCATTTTAAAAGCATTCTAAAGCATTTCACAGGTCTTTTAAAAAGCTTGATGCACTCAGAAAACATTCTTGTAGGAACACAAATTTATTAGTGTAAGAAAAGTGTTGTTGGTAGATGTCATGAGCTCGCTTATATCAGCGTGATTCAGGTAATTAAGCAGTCGCCCTCAACGATATCCACTGAGAAATGCAGCTGAAAGCTGAAGCTGGAGTAGCGTGTATATTCCTCAGGCCACTGCTGAAAACACTATAATATCCTGGTCTGTAGGAAACGCACTTGAGTCGCCCTCTAAATAAACGTTTAAGAAATGTCACTTTGATTACTAGGTAGCACGCAAATTACTTTAAGCAGAATCAAGTGAGTCAGATGAGTGAAGGTGCTTGGGTGAAGAGTGAAGGAAACAAATTATTCCCTAAGGACCTTGTGAGGATAAAAAATGATCTCATTATGGCAGGGAGAAAAATGCTGGACTAGAAATTGGGAAACACTGCCATAAAACATTCAAGTAAAGTTATTTAAATGGATCATGCAGCGTCGAGAGAGTGTGTAAGCAATCAGGATCATACACAGCTCTTCAACTGTAATTTCCTGAAGGTGAGGTAGCTGAAGCCTCTTTCCGCCTCAAGCATGCAGCGTCTAGATTTCTTATCTAAGTGGATAATTAACATTAGACAATGTTGGACATGCAGCACAACAAAATGAGCTGCTTGAACGTGAAAAGCACCTCAAAGCCCCTGCAAGCTTTAAGTCACACAACAGAAAGCACACAGTGAAAGTGAGCGAGAGGAGGGGGGGTAGAGAGCACTATTCCAGTCTCATTTCTGCCATGGGTGTGTGCATAGAGGGTTATCCTCAGTCGTCAGAAGAAGCGATTTTCAAGAGAAAGCTCTTCCCTTCAAGCTGCCTCTGATATCTGTGTCCTTGATCAGGCACAGTACAGAGGAGGAGAGAAGGAAGGGAAGGAACAGATTTCTCTTTTCTTTGTAAGGAGCTCTGAAGTTGTGATAAAAAGCGGGTACGACAGCAGTGTGAGTTTGGGGTGGAACCGAACCACAGTGCTTACACACACACACACACACACACACACACACACACACACACAGCTGGAGGGAGAGGGAGCTTCTTGCTATCGATGCGTCAGTAGCAATCAATAGAGGCCAGCGAAGGCTTTTCTCTTATCACACTATTGGATTGTGTGTCTGCGTCCTGCTGCTGGTGTATCTGGCAGTTCAGTTCTTCTCCATTATACACACAGAGGCAGTACAGTTCTGTTCATTACTAATGCCTCTTTACTTGTCAGCAGGTGATATCTATTTAAAAAAAGAAAGAGAGAAAGAGGAAGATTTACAAAGATCAAAAATCAAGATTTGCTCAGTTCCTAGAGAATGAATTGAAACTGTGCTTGAATCCATGTGTTTGTGTGTACGGCACTAGCGCTGAGTGGTGGGATGTTCCAGGAGCGGAAGTAGCTGCACTCCCCTGGGCCCACTCAGTTGCTCATCCTGCACAATCCCATAAAACCCCCACCCACCCCCACCCCCCTTCTGTTATGCTCCAGCCTCTCAATGCAACGAGAACTGAATGATACTACGGTGTGTTTCCTTTTATTCCTTCCTTCCTGTAAGTCCCTTATGCTCTTTTTTCCTTCTCTTTGTATAGCCACGTCGTGCGATGAAGGACACAGACGCTTGACCTCATGCAGACAAGCCTTGTGACATGCATTGACCTTTTAACCGTGGGGAAATTCAATAGAGAAGAGACAGTTGACATAACCTGGCAACCCCAGCAGCCTGACAGTCTCGAACGATAGCAGACAGGACATAGAAAAAGAGAGAGAGAGAGAGAGAGAGAGAGGCGGGATGGAGGCCATCGATGGGGAAAGCATGCTTGATTTTATTTTTTTTCAAAGGAGGTGTAACAAATGAAATTTGAGTGCAAGTGGACATACAGGTTGAGACAAGGTGACTTGGCAGACGGCGGAAAGGAAATAGACACAGACAGAGTAGGAGGAGATTAAGGACGGTGGTAGGTGAGCGAGACACAACCAAAGGCTCTGCAGCAATTAGAATAATTTTAAATGAATATGAGAATTCTAGTGTACGCTTATCTACCGAGTGCGAACACTTTCACATCAGCTGAACAGTACTTTAGAGCAGCGTGTGTTCCCACCCCAGCCATTCATAATCAGGCCTGCCATGTGCACACTGCATTTTCTCCAGCGCACTGCCACCATAATTATTCTGCCCTGCAGACACAAATGGGGTTCAGCCACCAGTGTAAAGCTGTGTTCGACCCTTTGCTGAATCTTCAGCGGGAAAGAGTCGTAACCTCACAAGCTAACCCCCCTGAAAATGTCAAACGCGCACACAGACACAGATAAACACACACACACACACGGCTTTTCCATCAAGCTCATCACTTTCTGTAGAACACAGAGAGAAGAGCTGTTAACCAGGCCAAGTTTACTGCATGGTGTGACCTGTATTCTCTGAGTCACCACAATAGTGAGGAGCGATTATTGCGAGAGGTTACTGCACTCGTCTGGTTTAATTAACTCTTATATTTAACAATACAGTTTACATCTTAAAATCCAGTAACAGACTGTACCTGTTATTATTATTTTTTAATGAACCGGGTAAATCTTTTTTTAAACCCATTTAAATTAATTTTTAAAAATCTGTATATACTCAATATTTTAATTTTTAATTTTTAATCTGTTTAAAATTTTATATTATATTTTTCACATATCTGCATATGATATCATTATTATTTCTCTTTCTCTATCAGTAGGCATTACACATACAGAAAGTAATTGCAAGCACAAACATTTTATTTGTGTGTGTGTGTGTGTGTGTGTGTGTGTGTAAGCACTGTGGTATTTGCTGCATATTGAGGAGCAGAATACGTTTATTTATTCATTCATTTTCTGAACCGCTTAATCCTTAATAGGGTCGTGGGGAGCCTGGAACCCATCTCAGCCGACTCTGGGCGAGGGCAGAGTACACCCTCGCCAGCTCGGCCGAGACAGCTCGCCAAGCCATTGCAGGGCAGAAACACACTGACGGCAATCCAGTGGCCTACTCTTTTCGAATGACAGCAATGGTTCTTTTACACGCCTCTCACCACAGACTGTGAGAGACATGGCTGTCCATTGATAACCCAGTTAGCTGCACTGGGGGGACAGCAGTGACAACTTGGTTATAACCCCCGACCTTCGGATCAGTAAGCCATCACCTTAACCACCGAGTCACCAAAAGCAGAGTACTTTTTATCCCAAAATAATTTTTGGAAGAGACAACATGTTGGCTGGTCATTAGTTCTTCAAAGGGCTGTGTGAGGGTTAAGGCTTGGTTTTAGGGTTGAGGTTAGAATTAGGTTGAGGTTAGGGTTAGGGTAAAGGATGGGTTTGGGTATTTAATTGTGATGGTTAGAATAAGGGGTTAGGGTATGCATTATATCAGTGATATACAGGATTGTGTGTGTGTGTGTGTGTGTGTGTGTGTGTGTGTGTGTGTGTGAGATCTCGGCCCCCCCTGGTGGGATACTTAGATCCTGTGATGTAGTCATGCTCATGCACTGTGTTTAGTGCCAAAATTTTTCAGGTTTATGTTCTGGTTCTCACTTACATCCACATTTCCTCACCTCTTACTCTATCACGTGGATCACGTGGGTGTGTGTGTGTGTGTGTGTGTGTGTGTGTGTGTGTGTGTGTGTGTGTGTGTGTGTGAGAGAGAGAGAGAAAGAGATG
>JAQMYF010000007.1:10617923-10622923 GCA_030014195.1 Neosilurus mollespiculum
CACTTTCTCACTCATTTGCAAACCTTCCTCACCTTATTAGGGTCACGTGGAGGCTGAGCACATCTCAACCAACAATAGACAAAGGCAGGGTATTCCCTGAACAGCTTGCTAGACCACTGTGGGCCCAACACACACACACACACACACACACATAGGGGCAATTTGGAACAGCCTATTAGCCTAATGTGCATGTTTTTTGTACGGTGGGAGGAAACCCAGCCAAGCATGGGGAAAGCATGAAAACTCCACACAGAATTATTATTATTTTTTGCCCTAAATCATTTGTTGTCAGTGGAAGTAATTCTGTAGTTTGTTTCTTGTTGCTGTTGTGTGGATTGTTTTCTTTGGGTAAGGCATTTCACTGAAGGGCGTAACACTTCAAACGCGATACGCTGAACATGGTGTACACCTCAGGTCTCAACTAGACAAATACAGGCAGTGTTTAAGAGGTGAAACACTCTCACACATCATTAAGTAATATAATAAAGCGGCAGGGAGAGAGAGAGAGAGAGAGAGAGAGAGAGAGAGAGAGAGAGAGAGAGATTGTAAAGAAGAATTAAATATTATGCCATAAATGAACTCCTGTGCACAGCTGTTTAAACCAGTGAACTTTTCATTAATTCCTACATTTAATTACACAGCAGACTATAATCAGGAGAGCTCAGGATCTAAAGCAGTGGAGAGAGAACAAGCAGTAGAAAGATCACCTCTGTCATGTGGTACATCAGGAGTACATCTGCCCTAAACATCTGGCATTTTGCAGTAGTGTATACACATAGTAGGCTGTCACACATACACAGCAGTTATTCATTGTTTTGTACAAGTTCATCCTCATAAGCTCCCAGTAGGAGTTCTTATGATTTGCCCCAAGTATGCACCCATCATAAGCATGGTGGACAGCATGCTACGATGTGAGGTGATGTCAAAACAAACAAACAAACAAAAAAAAAACCCAGGATAGTAACCATGATGATGGTGGACACAAAGCAAGCAGAGTTTATTCACAGCTTTTTCACGCCACTTCACCGCAACAAAGTTCTATCAGAGAGTTGATAGAATGTCATCGTTAACGTGACCTGTCAATGAGAAAACAATGACCTAGTGCCCCCTGGTGGATAACAGTTTTAATCCTCTAGGTGCACAGAAAGTAGGCAGACGACTCCATAAATAATGCCGCTTGTGGAGCGACCGGGTGAACGCACACCAGCTGCATGAACACCAGGTTTAGTTTTCTCATCACACCATACATTTTTTAAATTCTTAGGATAAGGTATCTTTTTTATATACTGTGTTAACTCCATAAGAGAAATTAGGCTCTGCATTTAACCCATCCAAGTGAGCAGCCATATTTCAGCGCCCAGAGAGCAGATGAGGGCTAGGTGGCTTGCTCAGGAGCACTTCAGCCATGAAGGTGGAGAAAGGGAAAAGTGATGCAAGGAACCCCCCCCACCCCCCCAATACATTTTGAAACTAGTGACATTTCGCACCCAAACCCTCCATTCTCCATTTCTCTAATCTATTTCTCACACCCACATTGTCAAAAGAAGTAGGAGTAAATGAAGTTGATGTGTGAGCTGTGTTAGATCTGTTTGAGTAAGAAAAGAAAACTGCAGATAAACGAGACTCCAGGATGAGGGTTGCGATCCAGGAGGCTTTTCCTAAACACTCAAAAGAGTCTGCGCACTTTTCCTGGAGACTGCTTCTCCTTAGTGATAAATGGAAATCTCGAAGATACAGTCAGATGTGAATTTCAGTTTGATTTCAAAATGTTTTTTAAGGAAATGTGCTTATAAAATTAATTTGAAGTCAGAAGGATAAGCATACATGTAAACTAATGTCATTACAAGGATCTTAGAAACACATTACAGCCAAAAGACCTTCTTTGCTTTATAACCATAGACTTTTTAACTTTTTAACTTTTGTGAAATTAACATTTAGTCCTGTGCATCCAACCGTTTGACTGGTGTTCTCTTGGTGTCTGAGAGAAAGAGGAGTCGACCATGAACAGAAGAAGACAGAGAAAGAAGGAGAGGCTGAGAAAAGAGCAGCAGGGAGATCTATTCTCGCTGGCAGCCCTAACAAGCCGGATTAAATTGCTAGTTGTTTATGTGCCTGTGACAAATCTATTTATATAATACTTTTGATAGCTATAGATTGGTGCAGTGGTGCAACTTAAAAGGTGGAGAAAAATGAACTTTCAAAGCTAACATAGCGGCTGGAGGTGGCAGTTAACCTGCACTCTAATGAGCAGCCTTTGACAGTGGGAGGTAAAAACGTGCTCTCACACACAAACACACACACACAAACACACACACACATGAACTGAGAGTTAGATAGAGAGAGAGAGAGAGAGAGAGAGAGAGAGAGAGAGAGAGAGAGAGCTGCTCACTGCACATAACACACCACTAGATCATGGAGGGACTTCCTGTAAGGATGAGCTGTGGTGATAAGGTCTTCCACCGCATAGCAGGAATTCCACAAGCTGATATATAGATTTAATATTAGTTAATATTTTATAGTCTTTCACTCTGTACTTTTAGTAAGAGGGTTGTCTGTGTCTCTACACTCAGGTATATGTGTGTGTGACCTTGGAGTGGCGGCACTGGTTAAACAGTGTGTCGGCGAGGTCGTTGGAGCGTGTCTGTGCCGATTATGAATGTTTCATTACTGCCACCTCAGCCTTTAGCTCTGAGCCTTCGTCTAAAGTGCACTGACAAATCCTCTTTCTTCCTCCTCCTCCTTTTTTTCTACCTCCACTTCCTCCCCATCACTCTTTCTTCTCCACTGACATTCTCTCTCATTTTTATCCACACCTTTTCCATCCACATTCACTCCATCCTTTCTTCCTCTTCTTTTTCTCTTCTCTCATTAATTCTTACCATAACCCCCCCCCCCCCCCCGTCTCTCTCACACACACACACACACACACACACTCACACACACAAACACACACACACACACACTCACGCACACATGCTTGTTGTGATGAATCTCCAGGCAGAGGGGAATAATTGAACTTGAGTCCATGTGCTCATTTTTCCTCGTGTTGTGAAAGCTATGGCAGGTATGAGTTCTGTCCCCTCGTTTCTCTGTCACTGTGCAGCTTTCTCACAAAGGAAGAATGGCATAACTCAAAGTACCCAAGGTCAGTTTGACTAAAGCGATCTAAGGTCCTTTTTGTGCAGTAGAGATGAACAGATATATGAGAATCAGAGGTGTATTATTTAAAACAAAATGCACATACTCACTGTACGTAGGGAAAGTTATACATTTTCATTTAAACTATTTCTTTATCATTAGTATAAAAGCTCTTATTACACAACAGCTACAGCTTAACTCTCAACAACAAATTAGCCTAATATGCATGTCATTGGACTGTGGGAGGAAACCCGGAGGAAATCCATGCAAACGTGGGGAGAGCATGCAAACTCCACACAGAAACGCCTGAGAGAACTGAACCCAGAACGTTCTTGCTGTGAGGCAGACATGCTAACCACTACATCACCGTGCCGCCCGGAACTCTCAAATCCAAAAAGTGTTGATTCAAGTGAAAGAAGCCATCATTAGGCTAAAACAATACAAACAAACTACGATAGACAGCAGGAACTTTATAAGGGAATAAATTAATTATTTAGTACGGTAGTTTAAAAAAAAAAAGAAAAAGGAATACACTGGCGACTTGAAAGGCTAAATAAAAGACTTGGAAGATCATGAAAGATGACAAACATGGATGATTACAGAGTTTAAAATATCCAGCGCAGTCAAGAACTCTCTTGAGGATGTATTATTGTTAATATCTACAATCAAGAGATGCCATCATGAATGTAAAGAGGTTTTACCTAAAAATGGAAACCTCTAATAACACTCAGGAACAGAAAGGCCAGATTAGACTTTGCTAGAAAGCATGCCCAGTTCAGGAACATGGTTTTTAGACAGATGAAACCAAGATGAATTTGAGCCAAACTGATGGTAGGAAGAGAAGCGTATGGAAAAGGAAAGCCAGGACTTGTGACCCAAAGCATACTACATCTGTCATACATGGTGGGTATGGGCAGCTATGGCTGGCAGTGGAACTGGGTGACTAGTGTTTATTGATGATGTGACTACTACAGATATATTATCAGTGTTTGAAATAAGCAGGTTTCAGATACAAACCGAAACCACACCGAACAACCAGATATTTATAACATGATTGTCCACCAGACAACCACCGTTCAGCATATTAAGCTTTAAAATTAGTAAAAATGTTGAAGTTGAAAGTAACCCGTGATCTTCGGTCGACCCTAAGATTGGGTTAGTTCAGTAAACGCAGTTTACTGAAGTCTTTATCAGTCTTTGAGATGAAGCCAATAAGCTGAAGTCATCTTTACCTCCCAGTGTTAGTGTAGGGTAGATTAAAGATTCTCACTCTGTAATAGAGTAGTGCACTAGAAAGTGTATAGCAGCCATTCGTACATTTCACTTACACAGGACGCTTGGGGTAATTTAGGATTTGCCCATGAAAAGCCCTTCATATCGAGTTATAATGCGAGTATAATGTTATATTTATGTTATGTTAATGTTATGTTTATTTTAATATTAGCCAAATTAATTTATTTACCTTGATGGTGCTCGGGCTCACCTACTTAGAAACAGTGCTTGATTGCATAGGACAAGCAGATCATGCACACGCAAGAATAAAACAGACCTATGGTTTATTAGGCACCAAACTAGAACACAGAAGAAGGAATCGCAGACAACCACTCAGACTCGCACATAAACAAACAAAAAATATTACTCAGACTAGCACACAGGCATGCAGGTAACCGTTTACAAAGGAACCGCCAAACCTTAAGTAAGCACAGGAGCGCCAGTTCAGGTTCGCAAGCTAAAACTCAATCACAGAATAACTGGAGAGGTGGAGACGTGAATCTCTCTCTCTCTCTCTCTCTCTCTCTCTCTCTCTCACTCTCTCTCCCGTGCACACACACATTAATAATCTCTTACATTTTGGATTAAAA
>JAQMYF010000007.1:10627923-10648056 GCA_030014195.1 Neosilurus mollespiculum
AGAGAGAGAGAGGATTCAATCAGAAAGAGATTAGTATAAAGAGCAAGTTATTTAGTTTTGAAGATTGGCTCACAAGGATTGGCTTCTTGCAGCTACCTGGTGGAGAAGATTAGGCCCCCCCCAAAAAAAAAAATCTTGGCCGTGTGGTGGGAGGCTGATGTCAGAACTGTGTTGATGTGCGTACTGTCTCTGTGTTGCATCACAGTTTCCTTGCACAGTACTCTGTGTGTCTGAGAGAAAGATAGAACACAGATAGGCCGCATGCACTGAGAACCCATGCAATCTAAGAGTACAGAACGCCACCAAGACAGTGTGTGTGGGTGAGCAAGTGTGTGAGTAAGATGCTCTGTCTAACTCAATGATGCACAGGATATAGCTGCTGTTTTGAAGAACAGACACTGTGTTTTATTGTGTTAGTGTATAGAATGCTGATGTCCAGTGTCTCTAGTGCATGTCCTGTCCTCTCAGGGTCCAAGTCTGGATCTTTCTGTACGCATTATTGATTTCACTGGCTGCCCAAGCACAAAAACGCATGTCAGCTCTGCTGTATGATTGGTTTCTTCATGTGTCAATTACTCTGCTGGAGCGAATAATGTGTGTGACAGGCAGTTTGTTTATGGAGTTGTTCCGGGTCATGGTCAAAGCACTGCTAAACACACAGGCACTCGCAGTCACACACAGCACAGCTCACTGAGCTATAAAATGTATGTACACACACACACACACACACACACACACAGTTGGTGGACACGACACCACCATGCCTGGTGTTTTATCTCCTCTGAAGTAAAGATGTTTCCATTAACACAATACCTCTATCTGTAACTGTGTTTAGATTTAAACCTGTAAGCGTGACCTAAATAAGGCTAGTTTTGGTGTTTATGTAATAAATATGACAATATCAAAGGGAAAGTATGAAGTAAGAAATGGCAGCCTGGCTCTGGAAGTTGATCATACTTATCACTTTCTCACTCACTCATTTGCTGTGCCGCTTAATCCTACTAATGCAGGGTTGCTTTGAGGCTGGAGCCTATCTCACCCGACACTGGGCGAAGGCCAGGTACACCCTGAACAGCTTGCCACGACCACCGCAGGACCAACACACACAACTCTTCCCACTCACATCTACACCTAGAGGCAATCTGGAAAAGCCAATTAGCCTAATATGCATGTATTTGGACAGTGGGAGGAAATCGTACCTGGAGGAAACCCACGCAAGCACGGGGAGAACATGCAAACACCACACAGAAATGTTATGAAAAGAATGCTGTTTATTTGTCCCATAAGATAAAAATCTACCAATTACGCAATCTTTTATTGTATCCAGCAGATCCGTAGACTTGATGCATCCTCTCGTTCGAAGCACATCTTTCTTGACATTATAATCTACTGTGTATTGCACTTCCTGTTCTTATCTACATTTCTCTCCATTTAAAACACATGTTCAATTTGAATATTCATATTTGCTTGCATCCCCAGTTCTAATAAATACCTTTCTGTACATGTAAAAATAAAAATCTTGATGATCCTATATATCCTCCTATATATTACACAGGAATGATGTGATCTGATTGGCTTGCTATCTCTGAGATATTAAGCAATAATTGAATGAAGTATGATATAGAGGATTATTCGGTTGTTATAAGGTTGTTATCTGAGGAGGCCAAGGGCTGAGGTAGATAACCCCCTAAGAGACTGAATAATTGTCTGTCACATGAAAGGTTAATTCTATAATTATTTTATTATTCTTTCAAAATAAAGTAAACAGTACTTACTTAGTACTTAATAATTACTGCCATGTGCCAGTTTTGCAATAATTACTCAACTTATCCAATGGTAATGATGCAATAATTGAGTTATCCCAGGGCAATGATGCAATACCAAGAATTATTTCATGGCTTTCTACCAGTCAGAAACATGAAACTCTCTTGAATGAATAATAGTCGCCATTATACCGAGTGGATATTACTTGAATTAAAATGGCTGATTCACAGCTGATCATTATTGTCAAACTTTAAAATGAAAAAAAATAACCTTAAACTTCGTGTTTAAGTTTGCCTTTCATGTGTTTCTGAGTAGTATATACTATAACTGAGTTTAAAACCACTGTTACACTGTGCTTATGCTCTGCTGAGTCCACGATACTCATGTAGCTCTAACAAATACTTATCAAAATAAATAATCGGCAAAAAAGGGTCTGAATTAAACAGCAGTGAATCTTTATTTGATTTTCTTTCTGTTTTTTCTCTTTACAGGTCCCACAACACTGGAATGCTTCAAGCTTAGACTGACCCATGGCACCAAGACTGCCCCAAAGCACAACAGTCAACCTGCAAAGAAAGGAAAGAAGAGGGAGAAAAGGAGGAAAGTAGAGAGGGAAAAAAGGATCTGGTGCCATTCTTCAGTCTTTGCCACCTTCTCTTCTTCTGCTGAATTTTCTTTCTTCTAAAGTTGGTTGTCAGCAAACGAAGACCACTTTTGACAGGGAAAAGTTTTCAAAACATTCACGAAATGAAAAGGAGGAGAAAAAAGGAGTTCCAGACAAAAGTTCCACCTGAAATTTTTTTCTTAAGACTGCAAGACTTTTTTTCCCTTTCAGCCAGCACTGGTCCTCCTGTTGTCCTCAAAGATGCTGCTTCATTGTAATTAGCATTAATTTAGAATTTTGTAAACGTTTCACTGTAGACTGGATCTGGAGTCTTTGGGCAGACGGGGGTCACAAATTAGAATAATATTCAGAAACATATGCGAATTAGAACAGCACTCGATGTATATTATGTACAGCATATCTATACAGACCAGTTCTTTTCAGTGGTTGTATATGTAAATAGACAGCTGACCTATGCTTCCTCTACATCATCTCCGCACCTTTAGTACAACACATCCTTATTCACCCTGATTTGTACAGATGGATGGGCAATAACAACCATTTTAAAATCCTGATATTTTAGATGAAGTTTTGTGGTGAGTGTGTGAAGACAGTCCACGTTAATACATGTTCTTTTTCATCACCTCTAGCTAGAAAACTTGGTGTTAGTTGTCGATTAGAGAACAGTGTACAGTGTTCTAGAGGTAGCTCTAATCACCTTGCAGAAGAAAGATGAGAAACCCATGTGGCCTGGGACTTACAAAACAGAAACCGTACAAATCACTTCTTCTTTCTCTCGCTCTCTCTCCGCTTTCATCCGTCACTCTCGTGGACTGAATTCTCGCACTCCGGCACTGCCTGCCTACTCTTGAATAAAATTCTGCTCTTTAATATCTCAGCCCTCCTCATGCATGGTGATGACGCAATTCTTTGTGCTGATGGTTGAGCAGGTAAAGCCATGCCGGGCTGAGGGATTATAGTGTGGTGGAGGTCACGGGGTCACAGTGCCCGAGGGCCGCCAGATCGCTCTTGCACCAGCTTCTCACTAAGCTCCCACAGACTGAGAGCGCTGGACGGGTCCTGAGCCTGCGCTGACGGCACACAGCGGAAACAGTTGTTGAAGTACATCCCACCCAGGCCTTCCAGCTCCGGAGCCACTGCACAGTACACCGTAGTGGCTGCACCCTGTTGCTGCAAAACACCACACACACAGAAACAAAATCATGATGTCAAAACCTAAAGAGAGCATGAGCAAGGACATTTTGTAGGGGTGATATTAAAGGAGACATTGGGATGATTATGTATGATCATCGATAAATCCTTCGGAAGATTCCCGTGTGATTAACGGCGAAGACCCGAGGACTGTCAGAAAGTTCCTCGAGACTGGACTGCACAGCCTTAGTGAGCAGACCGACAATGTGAAGATGAAGGCTGTGAGTGTGTACATACAGACTTTCTAACTTGACTGTACACAGGATAAATGGTGTCAAGACACTGCATGCTGTCATGTAAATGACTGACAATTCCTAATCCTGAAACTGAGCCAATCCATGTTTCTTTAAGACACAGTGGATATAAATGATGATGGAATGCAACTGTCATGTACTGACCAAACCCTGCACGCTGCGTCTTTTTCTTTATGTATTTCAGGGAGGAAATGCTGGAATTAAGGGAAATTTGGCCAACTTTATATCTCTTTGCAGATGAAACATGAAACCTAGTATACGTGTATGTACTCTACATAGCAGGCTTTGCTCTTTGGTTATTGCCGTGTACAGAGAACACACGCAGGCTGCAAAAAAAATACTGTTCCTCTGATGTCAAAAAGGTGTTTTTTTTTTTTTTTGTAGGGCTTTTTTCTTATTTTGCCATAGTCACACATGAAAACTGCTTCTCACAGCTGGAGGACACATCTGTATACACACATTCACACTCAACAGAACAACAGCAGGAGTCAGTGAGTGGGGATCACTCTGAGGAAGTTCACTGGGATGGCACATAGTTGTCAGAAATATCTTTTCTTGCTAGTGCTAATTTAACAGCCATGTTATCAAGTTAAACAATATGTGTGTCTCTCATATTGCTCTTAGTCAGTTTATTTAGTATGAAAGAACCTGTAATAGGATTTCTCCATTATAACATTTATACAAGAACAAAAACCCCCAACAACTTCACAGTCTCCAGCACAGCCCCAGCTATTCTTCCACATGACTTAGTAGCACAGGGTTTAAACTTTTATTGAGGGGAGGTGACAGAAAGATGGAGGGGGGAGAAGAAAAACATGTCAGATAGAATTAGAGCACAGTTGTGTTTCATGCCCCTCCTCATGGAAGAAGGCTGTCGCTGCCGCTTCATATGAAACTCTGCAGGAGACTTGAAATGGGCCTGTTCTTTATCTTCCAACAGCACCGGCGTCGTGCGCCTCTCAAAAGCCAAGACCAATGTTTAGGAGCAATCGCTTGGCAAGCATTGAGAGAAACACGTACTTCTGGCTCCCAGTGCGCGCGCGCATGCACACACACACACTCACACACACACACACACACACACACACAGCACAAAGACTCGGTCTTGTTTAAGCAGACGAATCCACAGCTGTAGCCCAAGCTGGTGAAGTCTGTAAGACCATGCTGGTTAGGCACAACACACACACACACACACACTCACACACTCTCACACACACACTAAAGGAAGAAAGCCAAGGCTGTAGCCAGAAATTCTGTGAGGAATTTTATTTCCCTCTGTCACTCCCTCTCTCTCTCTCTCTCTCTCTGTGTGTGTGTGTGTGTGTGTGTGTGTGCCTGAATGCCTTTTGAAGTACGCAGATGTCGCACATTCCTTTGGTTAGCGAGTCAATAAACATGACATCAAAAGGATGCATCTTTCTGAGTCTTACCTGCTTTTGGAATGATAAGTTAATACACATTTGAAGGAGGAAATATAAAAGGATAGAAAATGTCACTCAATCTCTGCTAGCCCATGCAGCAACACTGTTCACTCTGCAGACTCGGACCAGACAGCATTTACTAATCTGGTAATTACGTTTCCAGAGTGATATGCCCGAAAGCTCGACAACTCTTTCAACTTAAGTTTTAAACCCAGAAAATAAAAGCAAAGGGAGGAGAAGCTGGAGTGGTGAAAGTTAGTAAAGTCTCCATCACTCGGCATGATTCGCTTCAACCGAAACAAAAACGCTGAATTACAGCGTCACTGTTCTGACCTTGAACAAAGGAAGCAGATGAAAAAGACAGAGCAGGCGAATGCAGCTGAAACCAGAGCGAGGGTTGGGGGGTAGGAAACATCTGACACTCTTGTCATCTTGCCTAGCTGTCTTTATTACACCTGTAAATGGAGCCAACCCCACCTTCATCCTCCATACGGCCAAATATTTACACGTCACGTAGACAAGGCCACTTCATCAATCTCTTTACTGCATGTGCAACCATCCTGGAAATCTTGTTTTTGGATTAAGCAAAGAGGGTGCAGGTAATAAGAGACCATCATCCTGTTCCACAAGGCCATTTGTCAGCCTGTAGTGTGCAGGCACAGAGAGGTTAGAGCAAGTTAATAAATTACCTTTCTCACTCTCACCCTCTCTCTCCTCCGTACCCCAGCTAGCTCCTCTGTTAAGGCGACTGGCAGCAGCATCCTGCATCCAGCCTTATAGTTCAGAGTTAGTTCATCTACGTTCCTGCAAAATAAAAAATCTATATTTTCATCCTAATGAACAGAAACAACACGACTGCTCGGAGTCTCTGAGATCACGGGATACAGAACGGTCCCTCGACCTGCCACAGCTCTTCCTGTGCCCTTGTGTATCACCTCTGCATGATGGCACCAGCGTGAACACTCTCCAGACTACTGCACATCCGCCATTACTGCAGAGTGTACAGGCGTGCTAATGTGTTCTGCACTGAAGCGGGCTAAAGACTAGCATGACTGAGATTATTCACATCAAGTACTGTTTCAGTGCTACATACTGTGCTGTCCCTCACATGAACAAGCGACTGGGATGACGGGGAAGCTGTACTGAAGCTCTTTAACCCTTCCTCCGAGCTGAACTCACTCCAAAAAAAAAACAAAACGATGGACAGTTAAGTCCCAACAAATTTAGATTCAGGTTGACTGCAGCTCCAGCGTCGCACTACAGAACAACTTACATGACTTTATTGCGGCAATCGCCGGCTGAATTACAGCCTGGCACACAAGTCTACAGGCGGCGGTGCTTTTATAGAGTGCTGTACCTTGTTTACATTTGGTCCGTATTCCTCTCGGAAGTCTTTCTACTAAATTAAATCTACCACGGATCCACAGATAGCCAGCATCCAAACATTGCTTCCTCTCAGTTTTAGCATCAAAAGTGCAACAAGGCCTGCCTGTGAGAGGCTGTGTGTGTGTGCGAGTGTGTGTGAGCATGAGAGAAGGTGAAACGACACTGTCAGGCAAAATGAGAGGGATGCAATCTTACTGCTGTTATGCTCAACCCGTCACCACTTGACCTCGGTGACCCATTCAGGGCAATAAGCTTTACGAGATCTCACATTAACATGCGAAACCACCCACCGCTGCCATTTATCACATACTGCCCTGTTTAGCAAAGAGCAGGAGAGAGAGAAGGAAAAGACGAAGAGAAAGGGATCGGTGTGTATCTGTGTACATGTTTCGATGGCTTGTTTATCTGTGCTTGCCCATGATGGGCATTTAATAGGTATATTTGGCTTTATTATGGTAAGACGCATCATACTGTACATTTGTAGTCATCGTGCAGTAATACTGATAACCAACCAAAGCAACTGGAATAAAGATACACTGAACAAGGTTAGGAGTTAAATCTAAGACCGAAACATAAATTTAATGAGAGACCTCTGTTTGAAATTCCCATTAAAGCATTAAGCGTTCGCAATAAAGCTGTCCGCAGTCTTTCCTCAGAAATCCAGTCTTCCAGAACTGTTTTTTTTTTTTTAATTCAGTCAAAAAAAATTTCTGTAAAATATCCGAATGAGAAGCTTTAATTCTGCAATAAACGAACGGTGAGGTAAAATAATTCAAAGTACTTTAGCACTGTAAATGATTTTCTTCCTATTCTAGAAGTATTCCGATTGATCTGGTAAGTCCCAGAATGCACATGCTGAACTATCAGGATGTGCGTACTGTACTATAATCTAAGTTAATAATCATCCCCGTCAGTGCCGGGAGTCTTGTGCTGGGTGATGGTTTGTAGTTGAGACAGATTTAGATCCCTTTTGTAAACCCATGTGCTCTCCCAGTAGGCCTCTAGTGCTCTGTGCCCCAGACGCTTTACAGCAGTTTCCTAGATTTGTACTCCCACATTGCGTAACCTGTGTAGAACGAGTATCTACTGTATGTAGCAGAGCTGCTAATAAGAGTAATGATCATAAGATCACCAGTTGTTTGGGTTTCTTTACTCACATGAAATACCAGCCCCCATCTCCACCATCATCACCACCATCACCCCTCCCCCAAGTCATCTCCAAAAATGTAAAGATGTCCGCCATCTCTGTAAATAAGTGTAGATACCGAACAGCTATGCATGCTGATATTCTAGCAATTATTTCAGGTACTTTTATAATCAAAAAATGTGGCATGTGCTAAAAAAAAAAAAAAAACAAAGACTAAAAAAAAACTAGAAACAGTTATTAGCTCATAAAAATGTGGACAGTTGTGACATTTTTAAGTACTGTAAGTGGTTGTTTCCTTTGCCTGTCATCCCCATTGTGTTTTGTTTCTTGTAAACTTGTCTTTACATCTGTAAAGATAGGGTTGAGGCAAATAGTCAGGAAAAAAAAGAGGGAGAAGCAGTGAAGGAGCACATCTGAACTTTAAACTTGGTGCCATGCAACAACAAAATAAATACAGGAAGAGAAATAAAGCTAAAAGTAAAATCATTCTCAATAATACAATAATATTTGTTGTGTTTCCTAAGCTGATGAAAAACGTCTTTGATGTGCGTTAAATAATGAAACTGAGGCAGATCTGTTCCTTTATTCTCAAAGTGCCAGAGCCAAAATAATCAACAGGGAGCTATAATAATGTTTCCTTTATTTTATAAGGAGCACTTAATATTTTTGAACACGGTTACTTAAAAAGTGACAGTAAACTTCGAAAGTTTACTGAAACACACTGCGCCGTGCAGTCATGTGATAGTCGGCTTCGTACAAACCCCCAAAGTGTCGTGATTTGCCTCAGCCCTGTGTGTTGAAATGTACATTCTTATTTAAATGAAATATTCTATGAAGGGGAGGACGGATCCTATGAACGCAGAAGGTTTTTTAGGAATGTTTATTTTTCATTCATGACGATCATGATAGTTGAAGGTGTCTGATTTTTAATCTGTGCTAAAGATATTTTAAATTTAATAAATAATCATTGTAACAAGATCTCCACTGGTTGGCATTTTTTTTTTGTAAGAATCTATTTAACCCATGGTTTTAGCCTGACACACACATTCTGTGACCAAGTGTGGATTCACGCACTTCTTAGATGTTCTCTTCGTACAACACTGATGCGTTTTTAACAGCGTTACCAAGCTGAGGCAATGAGGCCTACAATAGTGCCAACTGCTTGGCAGTGCATCACCTCCGGCCAGGCAGCCCTCCCCCAAGAGTCACCTCCTTTATCTGCTGTGTCATCGCTTCCCCCGGATCCACAGCACTGTGTAAACCTGACACAATAGACCTCCGGCACCCGGTAAGCTTCCTGACATCACCAGAGTCAATCACAGGGGCCTTCGAATAGGGTTCAACTGCAATAACATTTTGAGTCACTTTTCCGAACACGCACTACGCCTCGTCATTGACTTCATGTGACTTATTCAATAGAGAAACCACAGCCGGCAGTGTGTGTGTGTGTGTGTGTGTGAGCCAATATACAAGCCGAATCACCGAGACATCATGAACAATGTTAGGGAGTAAGGAGACTTGTTATAGTGGAATGTGGTGCAGGTTTTAGAGTCCTGAGGGCATTAAAGAGTCCAACAGCAATGATTTAGGGAAAACATTTACTTATCCCCCCTCCCCCCCATTAGAACTGTAGAGCATTCACGCAGTTCCTCCTTTCTCTTTATTGTTTACCTTCGCAGTCAGTGTGGCTAATCTCAGTGAACCGACAGCTCATCTGAGCGTGCTCCAGTCAGCTGTGAGGAGGATTCTGGGTAAAGGGTAAATACCCTTGCCATGTTTTCTCTCTGCCTAATCAACCATCAGTGAAAGGACTTACACACACACACACACACACACACACACAGAACTGCTTAATCCTATAAGGGTCGCAGGGAGGCTATCCCTATCTCAGCCAACACTGGGCGAAGGCGTGGTATACCCTGAACAGCTCACCAGACCATTGCACGGCAACACACACACACCATTCTGTCTTTGGAACAGACAATTTTCCTAATGTGCATGCCTTTGGACTGTGTGAGGACCTTCTTCTGTGAGACAGACGTGCTTAACCACTACACCACCGTGCCGCCCCGCACACACACTCACATGCACACAAAACTAAATAGTAGTACTAGTGTTTTGGGAGGCAGTATGTTAGAGCGACTAAAGCAGCTGCTCTCCACAGGACACGATCACAACTGTATTAATATACTCAGCATGTTGAGCAA
This sequence comes from Neosilurus mollespiculum, assembly GCA_030014195.1. NCBI lineage: Eukaryota > Metazoa > Chordata > Actinopteri > Siluriformes > Plotosidae > Neosilurus > Neosilurus mollespiculum. The sequence goes on from JAQMYF010000007.1 coordinate 10,637,919, forward strand.
ACAAGCAGCTCAGTTTGCTATTACAGGTCTAACTATAACTATCCCAATAGAGTTAAACGGGAAATGACTGTTCACTGCCCTACCGAAATTTCTTTTTACTACTTATTTACTTTTTACTTATTCTTTTTATTTATTTTTTATATCTTGTTCAAACAAACAAGTGATGGGAATAAAGAAAGCGATCACCAGGGATAAGATACAAAGTCTTCCACTAGCTCCATAAGAAATGAATGAAGAACAGTAAGAAAAAACTTTATTTTTACACCAGGATGTAACCCACTTTATTCACTTAAGCATCTTCATCCAAAAAAAGACTGCCATTTGGATTTTAATGACCAAAAATTTGACTGAATAATTATTGCAGTGATTTATGGCTAAGATGGCAACGATCCTTTTATCTTTAATTGATGCAGTGAGTAGCTTCTCATCTCCTAAACAACCATGTCAGAAAACGTATCCTGGTGTCCTGTGTTTTAGAATGGTCAAATTACTGGCCTAAATCGAGCAAACAAAATAACTAAGGAGACTGATGAAATTACTGGGATTAAGAACTGTCCACTGCATTACTAATACATGAAAAGATTGAAGTGAAACGTCAACATTGTGAAAGAAATGGTCTAAAAAAAAAACAACAGACGGATGGTGATCAGAGAACACTTCAACACTTGATTAAATCGAATCATAAGAAATGGAGAGTAGAACTCACAGCTACGTTTTATACTGAAAGTAGGATCCACCCACACCCACACCCACACCCACACACACACACACACACACACACACACACACTGCAACGAAAACTCAAAGGACTGCGACTAAACAGCTGTGTGTCCATACACACTTATGTGAGAGTAACCGGAATGAAAGATTTCAGTTTGTTAGGGAGCTTAAACATCTAACACCGGAGCAATGGAAGGTCATGTGACCTGATGAGTCCATATTTACCGAATTCAAGAGCGATGGGCGTGTGGGGGTAAGAAGGGAAGCGCATGAGGTGATGCACCCCGCATGCACAGTGGCCACTGTACAAGCCTCTAGAGGCACTGTTATGATCTAAGGTTGCTTTAGTTAGTCGAGGCTCAGCAACATTAAGTAGGAATGAAATGAAATCAGCTGACAGCCTAAAATGTAATGATGATCAGCTTATCCCATCATTGAATTTTATCATTCCCGGCACTGGCATATTCCAGGATGGCAATGCCAGGGTTCATCAGGCCTAGCCAGTGAAAGAGTGGTTCAGGGAGCATGAGGAATTGTTTACACAACATGAATGGACTACAACCTTTAACCTCAGTGAAAGTTTTTAGGATGGGTGAGAGATGGCTTCTCAGAGCGGTTTGACTCTCTCTGATCAGTGACACAAGATCTGTGTATGAAGTCTGTGTATGAAGATGCCTGTTTATTACATCCATATGTGAAATGTTTAGCAAACTTTTGCCACAAAGTTGAAGACACAGTTTTCCGTAATGTATTTGTAACATTATGGGTTCCAGTAGCAGCGCCAGTGGCGATACTTCTGCACATAAAAGAAGCACCATAAAGACATGGTTCGCAAACGGTGAGGAAGAACTCGAGCGTTGTGAGGATTGAATAGAAATACAGACTGCACATCAGGTGTCTGGGACTGAGCACAGATACCCACAGTCATGTTTTAAAATCTACTGGGGAGGCTTCTCAGAAGAGTGGAGCTTATTAGAACAGCAAATGCGGACTAAGCCCTGACTCACACATAAGCCATATAGCGTTTTCGGGTTGGTTTCGGCTAAAAACACTGCCATTACGCTCGAAATGCGCTCTTTTCAAAAACCTTGAATATCTTCAAATATCTAATAATAATATCTATTATTTTTAAATTTCGCTCTCCAAACTTTTTCACCAAGACTGATAATATGGATCATTTACCACAAATTCGACCCACTACTTAAGAAAATATGTGAATTCCATTTCGAATTTATTGAATTCCCGTCGAAATAAAATTCACTTGTACTTTCGGACATCGCTTACGTGTGAGTCAGGTCTAAGTTCCTGTTGATGCCTTTGTAGCCGGATGTCCAACCAGCATATACCGGTATCATGGTGAGGTGTCCACATATCTTTGGTCATACGGTGTACGCGACAGACAGAAGGGATGATTAACATGCGCACAGGTGCAGCACTAAATGAACCTTCATGATTACACTTTTGTATTGTTTGGTCAGAGCCATAAGGTAGCAGGACCTTGCCCCACAACATGCATTAAATCCTATTAAAATCGCCTTCATTATGTGTAGGCCTGTGTGTAATGGAAAAGGGAAAGGCTCTCCTTCTCCCCTGAGTATAATACTACTGATGCTGGAGTGTGTGTGCACACGGCCCATTCCCACAACCCCATTCTCACTTACTCAAGGCTGAGTAATAATGTTCATGGCTGAAAGGTGAACTGCACTAAACACACTGTACAGAGTGCCAGCGATCTGAAGATCTAGCTTCGCTGGTGAAGAACGATGATGATGAGAAAACAAAGATAAAACTACTACTGTTAATATGACTAAAACTATTATTACATTATTATGACATTAAATATATTACACAACTTAGTTTATTCACAGTGTGAGACCAACACATCCCAACAATCAGGACAAAGACAGCACAGTGCAGCATACACAGAAAGGAAAGAAACAAATATAGGCAAGTCCATATGTATTTGGACAGCGACACCATTTCAGATTTGATATGAAGCCATAAGGATGTGACTGAAACGTAAACCCCTTCAGTTAAATCTGAACATCTACATTTCAAATACATGATGAAGGCTTGATTTAAAGTCCACAGTGATGGTGTGTAAAGGCAAAATTACAAAATGGTGCCACTGTCAGTAATATGTACAGTTTTATCAATATGATAAACAGCAGAACGTAAAAGTAGTGCAAAATGCAAATGTATGGATCTAGCAACAATATCCACTGTTATCCATTAGCATTTTGCACTACATTTACATTCTACTGTTTATCATATTGATAATACTGTACATATTACTCACTGACAGAATTCACTCTGTATCTGTTTATATAGATATTAGTAACTTCTAATTTTAGACTTATAAATATATATTTATATATATATATTCCCATATGCATATCTGTATATACAGATATTTGTAATTTTTCTTTATTGGGACTTTTATCTTTATCTCATTCTTACTTTATATGGAGCAACTGGGTGCACACAAGTTCCTCCGGGATCAATAAAGTGTTCTGATTCTGATTCTGTCAAAATTCTTTTGGATCGGGCTGCATACAGAGAGAAACGCTGCCTGCTGAGGTTAATTAGTCTCATTTTAATCGTTGTTGTTTTTGTTCAATAAGTAGATGGTGGTAAGGGGAGAGACGTGCTCCTGGATGCCAGCACTGCGTCTTAACGTGAACAGAGAAACAAAAAAGTGTACAGCTTGAATAGAAAAAGGACAAAACCTGACCGCTACGGCGGATCTGGGAATAAACAATGTTGAGGTGACAATCGTTTATCAGTCAAAAGCTCCACACATACACACGCGCACACACTTTCTGTGTGATAAGATCAAGCGTGTGTCAGGTGCCAAGTGGCTCCTGTCACACTTCGGGTTGGGATGAAAATAGAGGAGGTGGGGTATGATTGTGTGAAGAATCAATGGGGAGGGGTTAATGTATGTGTGTGTGGGTATGTGCGAAGGATGGGGGGTGGGGTGGGGGGTGCTAGGACATGAAGCACCCATGGGGAAAACGACCCAACTAAGAAGGACTTGTGCAGTCACTGTGAAACTATCTCATTTTTATCCTTCGAAAGGACTTCCGAGGTGATCCGAAGAACGTAATTATTTTCACCTAATAAAAGCAACATATGCTAAGACAATAAAAGCCCTTATTGGACATCTATTCATTAAAAGGTGGCTGTAAAAAATAGGAGAATTCGTGCATGGGGATGAGATTTAAAAAGGCTTTTCTGGACGTGAAAATCAGCTTAGAGCTCTTTTTTAACGCAGCTCTAGCACCCCATGTTCTAATATAAAAGACTTTGAATAAAACATGAGCAGGGTGTGGGTTTATTGGGCGTACGCTCCGTTCCGTGCTCAAAGATCTTTGAAGGAGGAAAAAAATTTGCAGCTATTTAACCTTATTCATTTCTGCTCACAGTAATGAGAGTGGCCTGCTCGAATAAAGGGGTCTCGGAGAAAAGGAGCCTGCTCCGGTGTTCACTGCGTGGGTTTGGCCTCAATAAAAGCCAATCCTTTGAATATTGTAACCCTGTGAGAAAGTGACGCAAGGGCCTCGAAGCACAGAGAAACGGATTTAACATTGGGTGACCTTGAAGGAAGTGCCAGGTGAGAGCAGCATAGTCCTATTCAGCTGCCCCCATACACACACACACACACACATGTACAGACATTCTCCAGCACTGGAGTGGCTTTGGCTTTGACCAGATAATCAGAGGCCCTGATGGCTTTATAATAGGGTTATGCCAAGTTGATACAGTAGCTCAGAGTGCTATTCTAGCTAAAGTCGAGCCATCCCAAACCTGCGCTGTTGGGTTAATCAGCCTATCCCTGTACACACTGCTGGAATAATAAGGCCAAAGACAGGTGTGAGCACCTCTACAGTACCTGCCACTCTAATTGGTCTCAAAAGGCTCCTATACAGGGAGACCACAATCGCCATCCTGAAAAATTCCTTCAGTCACACACACTCCAAAATCTCTCATTAGTGGGACTCACGGGGTGTCTCCTATAATAAAGCCATTATCACTCTAATGACTCCGAACCGAGAGCAAAAAGTCTGTCAAAGGGTGAAGACAGACACACACACATACACACACACACACTCCACAAATCACTTGACTGCTCTACGAAATTAAGTTTTGTGAAACTTGAACATCAGACTACAAAAAAGGTTTAAGTGACATCTTGTTGAAACAATGTTCACATTATTTTATCTAAATAACAGTACTAGAATAGTTTTAAAAAGTGCACCAATAAACACTTGCACCAGGAACTGAATCTAATCCAGTTAAAGAAATTCACTCACTCACTCATTCCTTTGCTGAACCGCGTTATCCTGCTATTCAGGTTGCGAGGAGTCTCAGCCGACACTGGACAATGGCGGGGTATACACCCTGAACAGCTCGCCAGTCCATCGCAGGGCAACACAGACCTTGGTCGTAGCTCTGTGTTGTTGTTGTTTTTTTATTATTTGATCTTTATGTTGTATGTTTATGTAGCACCTGGTCCTGGAGAAACGTTGTTTCATGTCACTATGTACTGTTCAGCTATATGTGGTTGAAAAGACAATAAAGCTTCTTGAACACCTAACCACTCACACTCACATTCACACATTTGTGAGGCAATTTGGAACAGCCATTTAGCCTAATATGACTGGACTTTGGGAGGAAACCAGAGTACCCGGAAAAAAACCCATGCAGGCACAGGAAGGACATCAAACTCCACACAGAAACGCCCTCACTGAGCCCGGGGACTCGAACCTAGGACCTTCTTGCTGTGAGGCAGACGTGATAGCAACTGCACCACCACATCAAAGAGTGTAATTCATATATATTTAGGAACAGGAACATACAAATCGTCATGAGCTAGCTAGAGATCCTTTTTCATTCGCTGAGCAAAAATAATCAAGTCTGAAATGTCACTTCCTTAATATAACTTCCTTATTAATGAAACATGACATATTAAAGCAATATCACATTTACAGTTGAGTTGTTATACAGAATATCAGCACTGCTGTGATTACCTGCGGCCTCATGCATAATACAGCCCAATCACAGCCGTGCTGATGTACAGTATAACTAAACTAGTTGATATAGTTTGTATTGTACTGATAGGTGTTGCTCATGCTACAGAATGAACATGAGCGATATGAGTGTGTGCTACTGCTGTAAGACAACAAATGCAAACAAAAGCAAACAAACTTTAACGAATAAATCAATTTTATGACATGTAGCCCGTTCCATAATCGGAATAGACCCTGGAGGGGACACCAGACAATCACATTTAAATCAAGAGGCAATTTATCCAGGGCCAATCCCACAACATTTTATGACATTTTTTGTAAATATAGTTAGAAACCAGAGAACCCAAAGCACACAGATTATTAATACGTTAATGCCTGATAACATACTCTACAAAACAAACAAAAAAATGACTGGCATTATTTTCTACCATCATATAAATCCAAACACAGATTTAAAATCAAAACACAAATCCAAGCATTCAAACTCCACAAAGAAACCCCCTCCCTGAGCCTGGTACTCAAAACCAGGACCTTCTTGCCGTGAGGCAGACATGCTAACCACGACGCCACCGCGTTGCTCCAACAGCTCCTTCATATAAATGCGAGCGCATTTTAGAATCAAAACACAAATCAAAGCAGTGATACTTTGCAAGTTCTTGCCTCCTGTTCATTTCCTTTCGGCTTTGTGCTCACTTGCTTTCTCTCTTCCAATCGCTTCCCCACCCCTCCACCCTCAAGCCTCTATAATGCTGGAGGTCGTTGGCAGGACTCGATCTTAAATAAAAAAGTATCACTGCACCATTAAGCGCAAATAGTAATGATATTAATTTGCCAAGACTGTGTCATTTTCACAGGAGAGCAACTAGCAGAAAACATTATGAAAATGTCTGAGAGGACTGGTAATTGAGTTGATTAGTGTGACCTTGCTAGGGAAGGTAATAATGGAACGAGTGAACGAAGCGTGGGGGCTGAGTTATGACCCCTTGCACATTTGCTCCCTCTCTCTGGGGTTTGCTGGGTATTTGTTGCAGGGTGAGCGCTAGCAGTACGAACGCTGCTCTGACAGAGTGATCCTGCGTGACTAGCCGAGCTTGTCATGCTGCTTAGCGCTTTTATCCCTGAGAGTAATGAGGGGGCTAGCAGCGAGTCCGAGCAGTCCGTAAAGAGCACAGACCAGCCTGTCGTGGGATTAACCAATTCTACAGGAAATAGCTTTGCATTTAGAGTAGACAGCATACGCTGGCTCGAGTGGGTGAAAGGGAATCAAGGGCACAAAGCCCACAGGCTACATTTGATATAGAATTTACTCTCAACCTTTTGTTTATTATTCATATTAAAACGCAGCCACACAGAGAGACAAAGAGTGAATTAAATGGATATTACCTGGGCCCCCCCCCAAAGAAAAAAAAAAAACACACACACACACACACACACACACACACACACACAAATGTTGGACGTTATTTTGTGTCTTCCTGGTGAATCAGCTCAGTGTGAGGTTTGGCAAAGCGCGCTCTTCTCCTGTAATACAGGTTTTATTGGATTATGAAATAAATGTGGTGATGTCCAGCCTTCTCATCCTCTATCTAATAAATAAGAACCTGCTGAGAGCTTACTGTACATTACCACTGAGACAAGAGATGGGTACATCGGTACATGATTGTGTACGCATACAGTTATACTTTTGATGGTGTTTTTATTTATTTATTTATTTATTTGACATATATTTGTCTTTGGGGTTTTTTTTTTAATTACAGCTCAAAAGCTCAGAAAAAAAGCGATGCAATAAAAGGATGAAGTAACCTAACAGACGTGCACTGAGATCAGTCAACATGCTGAATGGTGGAAGACTGGTGAGCACCTAATCAGAATTAGACTGAAAGCAAGAGGGGGGAGGGCAAGGAACATAAACTACAATGGCCACATGGATCAACGCCTGAATTCAATGAGCCATGAGCTCGTTCACCCCTCGGATAGAGAGACAGAGAGAAGATCCGCACACTCGCCTGGCTTCAATTACAGACTGCAGTTTACTGCTCATCTGAGCATCACACGAATGAATCTCACCCATGAAGCCAATCAGAGCTCAGGATTCATCACAACGCATGTCTTAGATTTCAGTTAACACTCAGTTCACACGGGACAAAAGGAGAGGAAAGGCAACAAGCTTTAATCTCCAGCATGACCTCATCTTTACATTGTCAAAGCATTGCAATGTATTGCAGTCAAAGTATACAGTACATACATACGCACAGATACAAACGTCTGTCTCCTCAAGAGACAGGGGCCAGCCGCTGCTTTGTCCTTATCTGCTCCTGCTGGCCTGCTGACCCCTGAGCCGACAAGTCTGGCCTCCTCACGCACTTACACGCACGCCCTTATACACTCCTGCCGTGCGCCATGCATTACTGCTGACACTCCACATTTAATTATGCTGCTGTCAGCCTCTGCCCCTCTTCTCAAATTCATTTTAATAAACTTTATCTCTCTCTCTCTCTCTCTCTCTCTCTCTCTCTCTCTCTCTGTCATCTTTTCACCCTTATCCTCCCCCACGCTTTCGTGCTTTCTCTCTCTCAAGGTTACTGCTAAAGGAGTCACCTTCAGTGCCAACCCCTAGGGTGCTCTCTCTCTCTCTCTCTCTCTCTCTCCCCTACACATTCACAAATAAACACAAATGCATTCAATTATACATATACATGTCACCTTACAAAGACACACACACACACACACACACACACACACACACACAGATAGACACATGTGCACGCATACACACACACCGCTCGCACAAATCAACCCTTTTTATTTTTAAATAGAAAAGTCAAACCTACAATTAGTGAAAAACAAACAAACAAAAACCCCCGAGTGGGTGGAACAGAAGTGTGAGAATGTTCTTTCCATCTGTCGGTGTGTCTCAGCCCCTCCTACTCATTCTGCAGAGAAACAGAAGAAGAGATGGTGGAAGTGCGCACGTGGCATTGAAGTGAAAGTGATTGTGGATTGGGTGGATGAACTTAATTAGTTACAGCCGTGAGCACCCACAGCCTTAAGTCACAGCTCATTAAGATCAGGTGTGTGGATTAATTAATTAAGAGAGACGTTCGTTATAGGCCGCCCGCGCTGCCCTGAACGAGCAGAACTATATAATCCACCGTGTGCTCAGGTGAGACAGGTTTAATTTCATAAAACTTGAGGTTATTCAGTTTAAATCAAAGTCTATTAAAGGCACCAAAGATCAATATTTATAAAGGCCAATATTTCATGTGGCACGTCTTAAAAATACTTCAGCAGTCCCAGATACGTGGACATGTATAGCTTTATAAGGAAATAAGAGAAGCTGCAAAATCTGTCACAGTTTGTCAGATTGTTGCACTTGCTTTATTTTTCCTGCAAAAAACTTACTTGTCTGAAACATGGTGTATTATTAGAGAAGTGTATTTCTGCCATGCCAGAATAAGAAAAACGGATCACTGTCATGTTATAATGTGAAAGGTCATTAAAACAAACAAGCTTATCATGTTATAACAAAAAAAAACATTCATGTCATAAGAATATAGTATAATCTTACACATCCTTAACACAGTATCATCCACCGTGCTCAATTACAGCAGAATCTCACTGGCTAAACAACGGCGTGAATGCGTTGGACGGCTTTTAACTCAGTTTGTGTAATAAAAAATAAATCTGGCCTTCTTTAAGCTTGTTAATATCTGGAGATTCAGCATTTGCAAAAAGAACTTTCTTCTGAAATTCATCAGTCTATATTTGTTGTGAGAAATGAAGGCTATTTCATGAAACACAACTGGCTCTAACCAGCATAGAAAGAGAAGCTGAAAATGCCAGTGTACAGCTGAGCAAGAGGACAAGTACATCAGAGTCTCTGGTTTGAGAAACAGACACCTGACAGGTCATTAACTGGCAGGTTCATTAAATATTTCTTGCAAAACATCAGTCTCAGCCTCAACAGTGAAAAGTCAACTCCTGGATGCCGGCCTTCTGGGCAGAATTGCAAAGAAAAAGCCATATCTGAGACTGGTGAATAAAAGGAAAAAGTGAAGATGGGTAACACAGATATCACAGATATCGGACAGAGGAAAATTGGAAAAAAGTGGTATGGACAGACAAAGACAGACCTAAGTCTGAGGTCCTGTTTGGATCCCAGTGAAGAACATTTGTAAGGCATAGTGCAGATGAAAAGATGCATCTGTCAAATATGATGGGGGAAATGTGATTGTCTGGGGATGCTTTGGTGGTTGGTGCTTTGGTGGGAGAGTTGTCCAGGGAAAAGGGGATCGTGAACAAGGAAGGCTATCACTCCACCCTGTGGAAGGTGTTTGATTGGATCTGGTTTCCCCCTACAAGTCAAGTCAAGTCAAGTCAGTTTT